>CAUYRT010042056.1:0-44578 GCA_963574885.1 Lepilemur ruficaudatus
TTGAGAAAGAGTCTCACTCCCTTGCCCGGGCTAGAGTGAGTGCCGTGGCGTCAGCCTAGCTCACAGCAACCTCAAACTCCTGGGCTCAAGCAATCCTTCTGCCTCAGCCTCCCAAGTAGCTGGGACTACAGGCATGTGCCACCATGCCTGGCTAATATTTTCTATATATTTTTAGTTGTCCAATTAATTTCTATTTTTAGTAGAGACGGGGTCTCGCTCTTGCTAAGGCTGGTTTTGAACTCCTTACCTTGAGCGATCCGCCCGCCTCGGCCTCCCAGAGTGCACTGTCCCTTTTAGTTGCATGTACTCAGGCCACTTATCCTTCATTTGTAAAATATAACCACACCTACCTCGCAGGTTGTGCTGGGGGCCGATGAGATGATGCACACAGAATGCATGTTAGGTCTGCACCTAACTGTTTTAAGGGTACTTGGGATTTTCTAAACCAAGCATTGTGTGATGCGCAGACACAGAAATGATTTTCTGGAAGGAAGAAATTGTTATACATACTGACCACTAGAAGCAGGCGGCACAGCATGCCAGGCAGGGCCACATGGGGAAGTGCTGGGGTTGGGTCAAGAGGCAGAGAGGAGCAGGGTGAAGGGGTGAGGCAGGGTGAGCAGATTTAGGATTGGTTAGTTTGAATAATTGGCTCTGGGACGGAGGGGCTGTCCCTAGTTGTCTGGCACCTGGCCCTGGAGTGATTAGGGCTAGGGGATAGTGGCCTGGAGTTTAAGGGCCTGATAAAGGATGTGGGTTGGCTGGTTTGTGTATGAAAGTCACATTCACAGGAGGGCAAATTGTTTGTTCTAAGAATTAGCCACTGGAAGGGGCAGTCTCCCCAGGGTCAGCAAGGCCCAGATATCAAACCATCAAAATACAGAAAATAAAAAGACATGGCCAGTACACTGAAGAATACATTTTTATGCCACTGGCTATGTGCCATACGCCCACAGACATTATCTTGTGCCTTCCTGACACAGCCCTGTGAAGTTGTTTTGATCATCCCTTTTTCACACTTGAAGACATTGAGGGCCAGGGAGATCCAGCAACTGACTCAGAGTTACAAATCAAGGAAGCGCGGAGCCGGAGTGTGAAGCTGTCTGACTCCCAAGCTGTGTTCCTGCGCTCTGTGCTGTACCACACATAGGTGCTTGCTCGAGTCCTCTAGCCTGGGTGGGCACTCACAGGCCTTTTTTTAATCAACACATAGGTCTCAGCTTTGTCCTCGATTTTCATCAGGCCTTGGTATTTAAAGTGGCTTTGGTACTTTTGTGTGAACTGGCCCCCACTCAACTGACCATAGTCTTCACCCATCAGGGGGAGACGTTGCAATTCTTTAGTCACTAAAAGCCCACATCAGCAGATCTGTGAGGTTAGGGAGGCTGTTGGGGCTGAAGACACTCCCCTAAGTGTCTCAGATCTCCTGTGTGCATCTGGAAGCCTGGTAGCAACTGTGGTCTGAGACAGAAGAGCAGCAAGGGTCAAGGAACTGCAGGGAGAGAAGAGGAGTGGCTGAGTGTGTATGTGTGTGCACGGATGTGTGTGTACGCAGGTGTGTATATGCACACACGGGTGATGAGTGGCAAAGGGTAGGCAGCCAGGGCCTGAGAAGCAGATGCATTAAAGTGTCTAGAACACATTTCTAAGTCCTTGCCCACTGTGTCTACCTGAAGAAAAGGTTTGTTTTTACTACTCAAAGCAATCTACAAATTCATTGTAATTCCTATCAAAATACCGACTTCATTTTTCACAAAATTAGAAAAAACAATTATAAATTCATTTGTAACCAAAAAAGAGCCAGAATAGCCAAAGCAATCCTCAGCAAAAGGAAAAATATTGGAAGAATCATATTACCTGACTTCAAATTATACTACAAGGTTATAGTAACCAAAATAGCATGGTACTGGCATAAAAGTAGACACTTAAATCAATGGAACAGAATAGAGAACCCAGGAATAAGACCATATACCTACAACCAATGGATCCTCAACAAAGCAGGCAAAAACATACGCTGGGGAAAGGACACACCATTCACTACACAGTGCTGGGAAAATTGGAGAGCCACATGCAGAAGAATGAAATTGGATCCCTCTGTCTCACCATATACAAAAACCCAAGATGAATCAAAGACTTAAATGTAAGACCTGAAACAATAAAAAATCCTAGTAGAAAAGCTAAGAAAAGCTCTTCTGGACATAGGTCTAGGCAAAGAATGACTAAGACCCCAAAAGCAAATACAACAAAAATAAAAATAGACAAATGGAACTTAATTATACAGAAAAGCTTCTGCATAGAAAAAGAAATAATCAAAAGAGTAAACAGACAACCTAGAGAATGGGAGAAAATACTCTCAAATTATGTGTCTAACAAAGAACTAATATCCAGAATCTAAGGAACGCAAACAATTCGGCAAGAAAAAACATACAACTCCATTAAAAAGTGGGCAAGTAATGTGCACAGGCATTTTTCAGAAGATTTACAAATGGCCAAGAAGCATGAAAAAATGCTCAACATCACTAATCTTGGGAGAGATACAAATTGACACCACAGTGAGATACCATCTTACTCCAATGAGAATGGCCATTATTAAAAAGTCAAAAAACAATAGATGTTGTCCCAAATGCAGTGAAAAGGGAATGCTCATACACTGTTGGTGGGAATAGAGTCCAACTTCTAGGGAGATCCGTATGGAGAATTCTCAAAGAACTAAAAGTAGATCTGGTCCTGCAATCCTACTCCTGGATATGTACCCAAAAGAAAAGAAATCATTATACCAGAAACATGTCTGCAATTATATGTTTATTACAGCACAATTCACAATCACAAAGGTATGGAATCAACTTAAGTGCCCATCAACTGATGAGTAGGTATAGAAAATGTCGTATATATACACCATGGAATACTACTCGGCGATAACAATGAAATAGTGTCTTTTGCAGCAACTTGGATAGAACTGGAGGCCATTATCCTAAGTGAAGTATCTCAGGGACAGAAAAATAAATGCCGCACATTCTCACTCATAAATAGGAGCTAAACTATGACTACTTGAGGGCATGCAGGGTAGTATAATGGAAATTGGAGACTCAAAAAGTGGGGGAGGATGGAAGAGGTGAGTGATGAAGAATTACCTGTGAGATACAATGACACTATTTGAGTGACAGGTACACCAAAACACCAAAAGCCCAGACTCCACTATTTTACAATATATATATGTAACAGAATTCAACTCATACCTCCTAAATCTATTAAAAGAAAAAAAATCTGTTTTGTACATTCTACAGCTGTGGTCCCCAACCCCTGGGCCCCAGACCAGTACTGGTCCCAGTCCGGAATGCTGTTAGGAACCAGGCCACACAGCAGGAGGTAAACCAGGGGCCAAGCGAATGAAGCTTCATTGGTATTTACAGCAGCTCCCCATAACTCGCATCACTGCCTGAGCTCAGACCAACAATGTCATTAGAGTCTCACAGGAGCACAAGCCCTACTGTAAACTGCGCATGTGAGAGATCTGGGATGCGCCCTCCTTATGAGAATCTAATGTGTGTGATCTGAAGTGGAGCTGAGGCGGTGATGCTAGCACTGGGGAGAGGCTGCAGATACAGACTATTGTTAGCAGCGGGGTTTGACTGCACAATAAATATAATGCACTTGAATCATCCCGAAACCATTGCCCCGCCCCAGTCCAGGGAAATATTGTCTTCAACGAAACCAGTCTCTGGTGCCAAAAGATTGGGGACTGCTGTTCCACAGAACCCCATACATGAGCATCATTGGTCCACAGTAAATTCATCAGGAATAGGCTATATCATTACTTCCTGGAGTTTCTCTTATCTTGATGGAATCTTGCCTCATTTGCTAAAACAGAAATGGCAGTTTTTGTCTGTTCTCTGTGGTTAGTCTTGCTTCCCCACATCCTCAGGTAGGCCATTATTCACCTGGGGCAGCGCCGGGGCACTTGAGCCCAGGCAAAGCCACCGTTTATGCCCCGTCTGTTGAGCAAAATCAATGTGAGGGCCTTGAGACAGGAAGGAGGTGGAGGGACTCCCTTCTGACCTCCCGAGACTGAGCCATTCCAGACCATCCTGATTTGCCCAAGTTTCTTGCTTTAGCACTGAAAGTCCTAAGTCCTGGGAACCCCTGGTCCCAGGCAAGCTGGGGTGTTTGGTGCCCCCTACTCAGACACTAGTGGTCCCTGCTCCTCAGACCCTTTCCCAGGGCTCTGGAGGTGAAATGGTAGGGAGCAGAGCTCCCCGTGGGATCCGCCAGTGATCTTACTGAGGTGTTGCCAGGCACGTGTCCCACTAGCAACTTCCTTAGGAGTTGCTCTTAGCACCACCAGCAGGTTCAGTTTCTCAGCAGTCTGGGTTAGATCCCCGCCAGCTGGAGACATTCGGAGGATCAAGAAAGGATCAGAAAATCATGTGTGTGGAATGGCATGATGTCAGAAAGGAAATCAAATTGAAGGAGGTTCCTTTGAGGGGCAATATCTTTGCCTGATGCGAGAAATGCTCCAGGATGCTCCAGGAGATGAGCAACATGTGTGTTTTTAATAAAGGAAGACAGAAATAGACTCCCGTCCCCAGACGCTGGTAAGACCATCAGGCAGCCTGCGTGCCTAGGTAGTGATCCCTGCCCCCGGATTGCTAAGCAAGACTTACCAGAGGATGCAGGGCACCACTAGACTGAGATCTGGAACACCAGAAAGACTGATTTCTCTAAAAAAATGAAAAGCTCTGCCAAGAATTTGCAAGCAAGGGGACAAGGATAAGGAAGAGGGTCTGGAAGGGATTCAGAAGCAAGTTAGGAGTGCTCAGCCTGGCTCAAACTGAATGAACAGAGGAGCTGGAAGAGAGAACCTGGAGACGGTGAGGCCTTGAGTCCGGGAGAGGGAACTGTCCGCGGAGGGGAGAGGCAACTCACGTGCTGAGAACCGAAACACCCACCTGACTCCTGTCCTGCACCGGTACAGAGCTTTGGGGTTGACAGAAGCCTCACAAGTGTGCAGTCATTTGGTCTGATCTTCAAGTAACCCTTAGAGTGAAGGCAGTGGCTACCCCATTTTACGGGTGACAGCAAGAGAAGCGCTCCCACAGTGGTGGTGACAAGCCTCTGCGAGAAGTCAAATATAGATGGAAAAGTCGGAGGGGTCCCCGTCCACCCCTCCCTGGGACCTTGCCTCATCATCTCAGGCCCTTCATCACACATGATACTGTGACAATGGCTTCTCCAAGCTGCCCAAATTTTTCATTCTCATCTGCAAAGCTCCATCAAAGCTATTGTCTACCCTGCCCCTGTCCCTAAAGCAGAAACATAATCGCCGAAGTATGTATTCCTCTGACCCAGGGGAGAATTTGGGAGCCATGTGAACACAGTGAAGGGCAAAGAGCTGATGGTCCTCAGGGACCACGAAGCCCAGCAGAGGACACACTCTCCCGTCCATGTCAACAGACTTAGACAGATGGATGGGACATCTGCAGAGACACAGAAACGAATGAGGCAACCACCGTAAGTGCAAGAATCTTCCTACCCAGAGAGAGGCAGACACGGAAAGAACCAAGAGTCATATTAGTGGCTGATACTTACTGGGCATTGACTGGCTCCAGGCACCACGTCAGCACTCTACGTTATCCGTTAAACTGTCACCACAACGCGACGAGATAGGCACTGAGATCAAAACAAACCAAGCACATGAAGCCCTGGGCTTGGGCAACCGTACGCAGTTGCTAGCTCTCATTAGACACAATCACTGCCCCTGTGTTAGAGAAGAAAGAAATGAGGCTTAAAGAGGCCAAGTGACATGGCCAGGATCCCGCACTCTGTACTGTTTGGTTCTGAAGTCCCTCAATCTTGACCACTACTATCAGTGGTTCATCAATTTATGTTCTAGCTAAAAATATAGCTTTTGGGGCCCTCCTGTGGAGATTTTGATGTAGTCATCATGATGTGGGGAGGTCACTATGACAGGAAGGAGGTATAACCAGTGTTTAAGAGCTTCAGTGGTAGAATCAAACAGCTCTGGTTTGAAATCCAACTTTGCTCCTTACTAGTCTCGTGACCTTGCTTAATCTTGCCAAGACTCAGTTTCTTGATCTGTAAAATGGGATAATAATAGTAACCATTATGCTAACATACACTTAAGGCAGTTTAATAAAATGGTTGAGAGCATAAACTCCAAAGTCAGACTGCCTAAGTTCAAATCCTGGCTCCACTACTTACCAGCTCTGGGACCTTGAGCAAATCAATTGACCGCTTTGTGCCTCAGTTTCCTCATCAATAATACTAGAGTGATACTAATACTTTCCGTAAAGGGCTGTTGTTTGATTTTAAAGTGTTCATACTTGTAAGGCTTAGAGTAGGGCCTGATGAGTAGAAAGGGTGCAATCAGTGTCAGCTGCTGCTATTTTTAATATTGTTGTCATCATCATCAACATTCTAGCAGGAGAAACAATGGTTTTAACCAGAGAGTGGAAAGAGGACTAGATAAGACGGAATACAAATGCAAAATTCAAAAACTGAGTTCTTAGGGGCAATCAGAATGAGAAAAGGAAAGCATGATGACCTTTGTCCAGAGAACGGTAAGGGTTGTGGGGAGACTTGTGGCTAGTCCCGGTTGTGCCACTGGTCTGCAGGGTGACCATGAGCAAAGCCACCCCCGTCTTGACCTCAGTTTTACCATCTGTAAAATGAAGGGCAGGGATCAGTTCAACTCGTACATCTTCTCTGTTTTTAACACACTAAGATTCTGAGAGATTTCACACTGATGCTTTAACAATTTTTTCTATTTGTCAATAGGTTGGGGCATCCTCCTATGTTTCTAAGTTGTCACATTTTAGACTTTTTTTTTTTAAAGAGGCATGTTCTTGCTCTATTTCCCAGGCTGGAGTACAGTGGCGTGATCATAGCTCACTGCAGCATTGAACTTCTGGGCTTGTATGATCCTCCTGCCTCAGTCTCCTGAGTAGCTGGGACTACAGGTGTGCACCACCATGCCCAGCTAATTTTTTTATTCTTTGTGGAGACGAGGTCTATGTTGCCCAGGCTGGTCTTAAACTCCTGCCCTCAAGCAATCCTCCCACCTCAGCCTCCCAAAGTGCTGGGATTACAGGCATGAGCCACCATGCCCAGCCACATTTTAGGCTTTTTGAAGGATGTGTTGATTTTCAGCACCACACTATCACAGTTTTTCTGGAGCCCGGGCAGGGGACGGTGTTTCCGTGACTGAAAGTAAAACCCAAAGGCCACTGGTTGGCACGTCCTCCAGATCCTGTTTTGGCAACCCAGACTAGAAAGTCTGTCTGACCTTCTCTTCAAGAAATGTAACCATGGCCTCTGAGAAGTCATGAGAGAAAAACAAACGCAAGAAGTTTGGTCCTTTCCCCATCTCCTGCTACCTATGTAGGAACCAAGTATCCAGGATTGAGGGATCCCAGGCATTGGAAATGGCCCCCCAGCATTGGTTGCCTGCTCAGCTGCCAGCCTTGGGGTCCTGAGAACTAGATGAGGATGGGAGGAACCCAACCTGCTGCAGCAAAGACAAATCCAGAATCCTGCCTCCAGAATTCTAGGCCCTCCTTCAAAGCTAGAATTCAGAGATTGCACCAGTAGCCAGGCTATTTGGCCATAAACTCTGCCTTTGCCACCTAGTGGGCTGCATTTAATATTAGATTTCTGGCTGATGTTGAGATGGTGAAGTCTCTCATTACTACTGTAATGAGTGATGCAACTGGGAGACCAGGTCCTTCCCACAACTCCTGGGACACACTCCACAGAAAAGGAAAATTCTCTTTCCACAGTGGGAAGGTACCCTGCTGTAAAAATTTTATATTAAAAAGAAAGAAAAATATAGAATCAAAGCTATTGCAATTTTTTGAGCTGCTACATGTAGACTCTGGGGAAACTGACAAATGCTTATCAGAATCTCTTAAATATTTTGATCTGTGAAGGTGGACCCAAAGCTTGATGTAGAATTGTGTTGGAGAGATGGAAGGTACTGAAATTTGGCAGGAGAGACAAGAAGAGTTCTGAGGCAGGGGTGCAAGACCTAGACAGTGATACAAGCTGGAGCAAAAGAGAGAACCTCCCCTGGGTGAGGAATGGAGAATGGATTTTAAGATTGTATGGTTTTGGAGTTAAGAACTGTTAAGAACTTATTGACTGTTAGAACTTACTTTCTGTTAGTTTCTTACTGTTAAGAACTTACTCTCAAAACAAACGTGTGTAGCTGAATCCATCTGTATCAGGGTCCACTGTATCACTGAGAGCTCTCTCAATTAAATTCCATGTAGCATATACCGTTTATTAAAAGATAAGTAACACAAATGTGATAATTTGGAGCCTTCATATATAATATTAAAACTCAACAGAACCACAGTAATCACTTAGAACTTGGACCTACAGATTTTAGAGGTGGAAAGGAGTATTTTATGTCAAGCACACACAGGATGTGGCAAGGCCAAGGACCAACTGATTCAGCCAGTAAAGACACAGTGAGCCACTTTCAGATTCAGACAATTTATTATTTACATTGACAGTGAAAGCCAAATATGCCAACTCCCACATGATCCTTGTCCTACACACCAAAAAGGATGACACCAAAAGGGGCCAGATGACTGGAATGTGAGTTGTAGGATATACCATTGCTAAGGAAACAATTCTAGACGGGTCCTTTCAAAGCTATTTTATTTGCTTTTAAGCAACATGTACTGGATTTGCCTCTTCAGAGGCAAATCCACCTTTGTCTATCTCCACCCTGCTGAGTGACCCAGGAGGCTGATTTCTCCAGACAGCATCAGTAGGCTCCCTTGCTCTCTGGCTTTCAGGTGATTGACCAATGGAGACAGGAAAGCAGTAATGGCTATATTAATACCAAATGAGGTAGAAGTCATAACAAAGAAAATTACTAGAGACACAAAGAGACACTATATAAAGATAAAATGTTCAGTTCACAAAGAAGACATAACAATCCTAAATGTATATGCACCAAACAACAGAGCTGCAAAGCATGTGAAGCAAAAACTGACAGAACTGAAAGGAGAAATAGTATGGAGGTTCCCCACAAAACTAAATATAGAACTACTGTATGACCCAGCAATCCCACTGCTGGAAATATATCCAAAAGAAAGGAAATCAGTATATGGAAAAGATATCTGCACTCCCAGGTTTAATGCAGCACTATTCACAATAGCCAAGATTTGGAATCAACCTCAGTGTCCATCAATGGATGAATGGATAAAGAAATTGTGGTACATATACACAATGGAATATTATGTTGCCATAAAAAAAGAATGAAATCCTGCCATTTGGAACAACATGGATGTAACTGGAGAACATTATGTCAAGAGAAATGAGCCAAGCACAGAAAGAAAAATCTCACATGTTCTCAACTCATATGTGGAAGCTAAATATTAAAACAATTGATCTCCTGGAGACAGAGAGTAGAATGATGGTTACCAGAAGCTGGGAAGAGTAGCAGGGAGATGAGAATAAACTGGGGATGGGTAATAGGTAGAAAAATATAGTCAGATAGTTAGATAGAATGAACAATATTTGATAGCACAATAAAATGACTATAGTCAACAATAAGTTATGGTATACTTTAAAATAACTGAAAAAGTGGAACTGGAATACTACTAACACAAAGAAATAATAAATGCTTGAGACGGTGTATACCCCATTACCCTGATTTGATTAGTACACATTGTATGCCTCTATCAAATCATCACATGTACCCTATAAATATATGCAACTACTTTGTACCCATATAATTAAAAATCAAAAAATTTTATAGTGTCTTGAATTTGATGGAGTTTATGTGGAGAAATAAAGTTTACATTTTTTATTTAAAAAAATAAAAATATGCACATTCCTCCGAAGAAGATATACAAATGGCCAATAGGCACATTAAAAATATGCTCAACATTATTAGCCATTAGAAAAATACAAGTCAAAACCACCACAAGATACCATTTCACAGCCGGCAATAATAAAAAAGGCAGAAGATGACAAATGTTGGGGAGTATGTGGAAAAACTGACAGTCTCATACATTGCTGGTGGGAATGTGAAGTGATTCATCTCCTTTGGAAAACAGTTTGGCAGCTTCCAAAAAGTTATACAGTAAAGTTATTATATGACCCAGCAATTCCACACCTAGATATACACTCAAGAGAATTTAAAACATAAGCCCACACAGAAATGTGTACGTGAATGTTCACAGCAGCATTATTCCTAATAGTCAAAAAGTAGAAAAAACCCAAATGTCTATCAACTGATGAATGCATAAACAAAATGTATATCCATAGAATGAAATATTATTCAGTCATAAAAATTAGACATACTGATACATGCTACAATATGGACGAACTTTGAAAACATTGTGCTAAGTGAAAAAAGTCAATCACAAAAGAATACATATTGCATGACTGCATTGTATGAGATGTCCATAATAGGCAAATCCACAGAGACAGAATGCAGATTCGTGGCTGCCAAGGGGTGGGGGACAGAGGAATGGGGAGTAATTGCTAATGGGTACAGGGTTTCTTTTGGGGGTGATAAAATGTTCTGGAATTAGATGGGATAGTTGTACAACTTTGTGAATATACTAAAAACCATTGAAGTGTATACTTTGAAATAAATAAACTTTAAATACTAGTGATAACACCAAATGTTGGCAAGCTTTCAGAGGAACTCATCCGTTGCCAGTTATTATGTTAAATGGTATAGCTACTCTGGAAAACAGTGGACAGTTTCTCATAAAACTAAATATGCAACTGCCATCCAACAGAGCAGTTGCACTCCTGAGCATTTACCCCAGAGAAATGAAAACTTATGTTCACACAAAAATATGTAAACTAATGTTGGTAGTAGACAAGAACTAGAAAAACTCGGAAGTTCTTAAACAGGTAAATGTTTAAATAAACTGTGGACTACTACTCAGCAATAAAAGTGAAGTGACACATGAAAAAATCTTGATAAATCTCCAGAGAACTAAGTTGAGTGAAAAAAAGCCAATCCCCAAAGATCATGTACTATATGATAACATTCATACAACATTCTTGAAAAGACAGAATTGTGGAAATGGAGAACAGAATAATGGTTGCCAATGGTTAGAGAGAGGTGAAGATGGGAGGGAAGTGGATGCGGATATAAAAGGGCGACATAAGGAATCCTTATGGTGATGGAAATGGTCTGTATCTTGTATCAATATCTATATTTTGGCTGTTATATTACAATATAGTTTTAAAAGATACTGCATGAAATGGGTAAAGGATCTCTATTATTTCTTACCTGTACGTGAATGTGTAATTATCACAAAATTAAAAGTTTAATTAAAAAAATAGGTCACAACAATAAGAAATCATTATATACCTATTAGAATGGCCAGAATCCAGAATACTGACAATATTAAACGCTGGTGAGGATGTGGAACATGCACAAGTGAACTCTCATTGCTGGTGAGAATGCAAAAACAGTATAGCCACTTTGGAAGACAATTTAAGCATTTCTCACAAAGCTGAACATATTCTTACCATGTGATCCAGCAATCACCCTCTGTGGTATTATGTTGGTGCAAAAGTAATTGTGGCTTCAGACCATGAATTTTAAATCATTATAACTAGGCTCAAACACATCTTTGTTAACCAAAATAGGAATCATTACAATCAACACATTTTTGCCAATGAGAAATTAGTTTGTTTATTCCTGAAGCATAAGAATCATGCTTTGGGATTCCACGAACTCTTGGAGAGCATTTTCTGCATCCTGCTGGTTGTGGAAGCGTTTTGCCCTGCAAAGAGTTGTCGAGATGCTTGAAGAAGTGGTAGTCAGTTAGCAAGAGGTCAGGCGAATATGGTGGATGAGGCAAAACTTCATAGCCCAACTCACTCAACTTTTAAAGCATTGGTTGTGCGACCCATGGTCAGGCATTGTCGTGGAGAAGACTTAGGCCCTTTCTGTTGACCAATGCCGGCTGCAGACATTACAGTTTTCAGCACATCTCATCGATTTGCTGAGCAAACTTCTCAGATGTCATGGTTTCACCAGGATTCAAAAAGCTGTAGTGGATCAGACCGGCAACAGACCACCAAACAGTGATCACGACCTTTTTTTGGTGCAAGTGTGGCTTTGGGAAGTGCTTTGGAGCTTCTTCTCAGTCCAACCACTAAGCTGCTCATCACCGGTTATGGTATAAAATCCACTTTTCTTCACACAGCACTAGCTGAACGAGAAATGGTTCACTGTTGTTGCATACAATAAGAGAAGACAAAAAAAATGATTTTTTTTTTGATTTTCAGTCAGCTCATGAGGCACCCACTTATCAAGCTTCTTCACCTTTCCAATTTGCTTCAAATGCCAAATGACCATAGAATGGTCGACCTTGAGTTCTTTGGCAACTTCTCCTGTAGTTGTAAGAGGATCAGCTTCAATGATTGCTCTCAATTCGTTGCTGTCTACTTCCAACGGCCGGCCACTGTGCTCATCTTCAAAGTTCTCATCTCCTTTGCAAAACTTCTTGAACCACCCCTGTACTATATGTTCAGCAGTTCCTGGGCCAAATGCGTTGTTGATGCTGCGAGTTGTCTCCAGGGCTTTACCACCCATTTTGAACTGGAAGAAGAAAATCACTCAAATTTCTCAAATTTGCTTTTTGTCTAACATCATTTCCATAGTCTAAAATAAATATAAAATAAACAGCAAGTAGTAAGTCATTAGCAAAAAACCATAAAGTGAGAAATGTGCATTAAAATGATGTATAACATAACCACATCTATTTAAGAATGTATTCCAATATCAAACAACAAATTTCAACAATGCTAAAACTGTGATTAATTTGCACCAACCTAATATTTACCCAAAGGGATTGAAAACATAGGTCCACACAAAAACCTGCACACAAATGCTGACAGCAGCTTTATTCATAATTGCCCAAACTTGGAAGCAACCAACATGTCCTTCAGTAGGTATATGGATAAACTTGTACATCTAGACAAAAGAATTATTATTCAGCCAAAAAGAAACAAACTATCAAATCATTAAAAGAGAGGAAAATTAAATGCATATTATTAAGTGAAAGAATCTAGTCTCAAAAGGCTACAGACTGCATGATTCCAATTTACAAGTTGAGTATCCTCCATCTGAAAATCCAAAATCCAAAAGTTCCAAAATCCAGAAATTTTTGAATGCCCACACGACATCACAAGTAGAAAATTTCACACTTGACAAATTTTTTTCCTGTATTAACAGTATGTAATATTTTTTTACTGTTAAGTATTAAATACTTACATGTAAATAACTATAAGAAAATGATTGCTTATCAGTAGCATATAAATTCAAAGTCAGGAATGATGGTGATGCCAAACAACCACAGATTGTCCACACAGGTGGCGGAAATAGTGATGCATTTACTTTCTGATGGTTCAATGTACACAAACTTTGTTTCATAACAGAATTATTAAAAATACTGTATAAAATACATTCAGGCTATGTGTATAAGGTGTATATGAAACATAAATGAAATATTTAGTCTTGGATCCCATCCCCAAGATATGTATATGCAAATACTTCAAAATCCCAAAAAATCCAAAATCCCAAACACTTGTGGTCCTAAACATTTTGGATGAGGGATACTCAACTTGCATATACCTTCCAGAAAAGGCGAAACCATAGAGATAGTAAAAAGAGCAGTTGTTTCCAGGGGTTAATGGAGAGGGAGGGATGAATACGTGGAGCACAAAGGATTTTTAAAAAGACAGTAAAACTACTCTGTATGAGGCCATAATGGTGGATATACATCATTACACACTTGTCCAAATGCATAGAATGTAAAACACCAACAGTGACCCTTAACATAAACTATGGAATTCAGGTGACAATGATATGTCAATGTAGGTTCGTCAATTGTAACAAATGTACCACTCTAACACAACATGCAAACAACAGAGGAAACTGTGGGACAGGGAGGGAGGACATGGAAACTCTTTGTACTTTCTGATCAGTTTTTCTGTAAACCTAAAATTGCTTTAAAAAAATAAAGACTACTAATGCAAAAAAGAAAAAAGGTCATCTTTGGAGGATTCTATGAATTAATTGTTCTGAAAATTGTTAAACAAAGAGAAAGAGTCAAACACTTGGTGTCTTTCCAATACACACTGGACCACTGGAGGAGATAAGCAAAAGTTTCTCTTTATAGACATATTTCAGTTATTAGTTCATTAAATATGAAATGTCCAATTTTAAATCAAAAGTGTAGGTTATTATATCTCAAACAAGAAGGAGTACAATTAATCAAAGTATGCACCTAAACCATCGACCCAATTTTGCCATCTAAACAGTAGCTTGTTTATGCCAACAGTGAAGAAGCCTGGAGAGCAAGCGGCAATGAAATCGTGAAAGGTGTTTTCCACAGCTTATTGAGAATTGAGTATTTTTCCTTGCAAGAAGTGGTCCAAAGCCTGGAAGAAGTGGTAGTCAGTTGGTGCAAGGTCTGGTGAAAATAGTGGATGACAGAGAGTTTCCAAGTCCAGCTGTTGTAGTTTGAACAGTGCTGTTCGTGCAACCTGTGGTCAAGGTTGTTCTGCAAGATGACTAGCCTGTCTCTATTGACCAATCTCGGCTGCTTAATCGCAATATCTTCATCATTTCATCCAGCTGGTTGCAGTAGACATCTTCTTTAATTGATTGACCAGGTTTCATGAAGCTGTAGTGGATAATACCAGTGCTGGACCACCAAGCAGACACTATTAACATTTTTTGATGAATATTTGGCTTTGGACTGTGTTTCGGCACTTCATCTTTATCCAAGCGTTGTGCCGAACACTTGCAATTGTCAAAAAGATTCGTTTTTCATTACACGTAATAATACGGTGTAGAAATGGTTCACCTTTATAGTGTGACAGCAAAGAAAAGCAAGCTTGGAGATGATTTCTTTCTGATGCTCATTTAATTCACGTGGAACCCGTCTATCCAGCTTCTTTACCTTGCTGATTTGTTTCAAATGGTCTGATGTTGTTGAAATAGTAATGTTAAACCTTGCTGCTAATTCACGTGTAGGTTGAGATGGATTCGCTTCCACTGCAGCTTTCAGCTCATCATTATCCACTTTGATCTCAGGTCACCCACGTGGCTCATTTTCAAGAATAAAATCACCAGAACGGAACTCCTCAAACCATCAGTGTACAGAGTGTTCATTAACCACATCCTTCCCAAACACTTTGTTGATATTTCAAGCTGTCTATGCTGCACTGGTTCCACAACATTAACTCATATTCGAAAAATAACACAAATTTTTTACTTATCCATGGTTTCACAAAAATCGCTCTAAACATTTTTTAAAGATAATCATAAGTCAAAATGTGCATTTGAAAGACTGAGGATGTACCTTCACAATAAAAAATATAACAAGAAGCATCAAAGTGAAATGTCAGAGATATCAACGGTCAAATTTAGTACTTAAGGAAATCGGACATTTCATACTTAATAACCTAATACTAAGGGAAGGAATGATATCTCCAGTTTGTATCATCACCTCATCAATTAATACGTCTAGGCAATATCATCAAAGTCTGCTAAGAATACACAGAGAGACACAACCAGATGGAAGAATAAAACACCATCTTATAGAAAAAAAGAGAGAGAAAGGGAGGGAGGGAGGAAGAAAAGAAAGAAAAGAAAAGAAAGAAAAGACAAACCTCAGTCTAACGAAGACTCTGCAGATCCAACCACCAATTTACAGAAAATACAATACAGAGGATGACATTATGAGGGTGCAATCAGCAAAATAACATTGTGGGAAACTGTAGGACAAATGACCAATCTCTTTAATAAGTAAACTTCAAGGGGGAAAAAGAAGTGTTAAGGAAATCTTTAAATTAAAAGAGACTTATGAGTCCAGCCAATCAAACTTAATGTGTGAACTTTATTAGATTTTGATTCATATAAACAAACTCAAAATTCAAAATATTATTAGACAATTGTTAATTTGAATGCTGACTAGATATCTGAGGATATTTAAAAAATCATCAAATTTTTATGTGTGATATTGCGATTGTGTTTTAAGAAAAAACTTATCAAACTTCACAGATGAAATGATAAAGTACCTGGGATTTAATTCAATATAAAATAGGAACGGGGGAAAGGGGTGGGGATACAGATGAAAGAAGACTGGTCATTAGTAGAAAATTGTTGAAACCAGATGGTGGGTATGTGGAAGTTAACAATAACAAAATTGAGTCACTTGTGTCAAACCCCTAACCAAACTGGGAGTCGGGGAGGTCATAAAGAAGAGACCCACATGCTTACATTGTGGAAATACCTACACATCTTGTTTGTATCCTGCACTCAGAATTTATCTCAGGAATTTCCCCAGCCTTCAGCCTTTCAGATAAGATGCTCTGACCAGGACACTTGCCTACCAAGTGTCACCTCCCCCAAGGAGCTTTGTTTCAAAACCGTTTGCATGGACTTCTTCTCTATGTCTTTAAAATCTCCTCTTTGTCCTAAGGGTCCTCAGGTATGTGCTTATGGTTTTCATGATTTGAACACGTCAGGCTGTAACCCTTTTCTATTCCCCTCCCAAATTTTTTGTTCTAGAGAGCCTCTCTCTCTGAGGTTTTAAGTTGACAGGTACATGGGTTCATTATATTATTGTTTACTTTTGCAAATGTTTGGAATTTTCCATGGTAAAATTATTTTTAAAAATAAACAGTATACAGTAAAGTGTTTTTATGAAGAAAACCAATGTCTCAACCCTTTTTACAATACAGCTAATTGCGTGGGAATTCTTTTTGATCTCTGCAACTAGTTCAGTCCCTATATCCATTCAATCACCAAGTCCTGTTGATTTTAACTCTTAATCACCACTTCTTTCCATTTACTTTTGAGATAAATTTGGCCTGTGCAGTGTATTTCTACTTTTGCCTACTGCCAAAACTGTAACCAGAGTGGGTTTTTTTAAACGTAAGTTTGATCATACAAGTCCTTTGTTTAAAACTTACTAATGGCATCTCATTGATCACAGAATAAAGGCTAAAATACTCAATATGCAGTGAAAGCCCTGCAGAATCTATTCTGACCCTGTGCCGTATGTCACCAGCTCCCTGTGTATGTGCTTGTGCTCTTCCTTGCCTTTTCATATTCAGTTACTTCTGAACTTAGCATCCTTACTCTCAGCTCACAGCATTTACATATGCCATTCCCTCTGCCTGGAACGTCCCCTTTCTCCTTACACCTCATCTTTCAGACCTCACCTTAATTGCCGCTTTCTCTGGGTAGCTTTCCCATCATTCTTGGTCTAGGTGAGGTCAAATATCTCACACTTTCGTAACAACGTGTCACAACCGAAATTTTAAAATTGTTGAAATTGTGTGTTTAATGTCTACCTTTCCTGCTATGATATAATCTCAACGAGAGAAAGAACTAGGTCTTATTATTGTACCCCCAAAGCTTAGCATCTTGCCCTATACATAGTAGAAGGTCAATAAATCTTTATTAAACTATAAATGACTGGCTTGATGAATGAATAAATCAATGAATTTGAATACTGGTCAAATCATGAACAGAATTACCTGAACCATAATTATAAAATTACAGTTAAACTTAATGGTATCAATCATACCCCCAACAAAATATTGGCAAAGTACAAATGTGTAGGTATACAAACAAAAAGAGGAAAAAAGTTAGAAAGACTTCATTACATATCCAGGTTATAGTCCCTCAGTGATACTCCAAAAGTGCTTAACAACAAAAGAACAGGGATGTGTCATAATATATCATTCACCTTTCAAAGGAGGCACACATGTACCCAAATAAAAGTTCTGATACAAGCCCCAGGGATTCTCTGAAGGAGTAATGAAGACCATATACCCAAAACTTTTACATTTACTGTATATGCAATTATTTAAAACTGGCTACATATATGGAGTGCGCACAATCTCTTCACTCATAAAATCAGTAAATTTAACTAATCTATTCAAATAAAATCAAAGCCTAACCATTTTGAAGATTAGATCTTCACATCTTTTAAAATTAATGAGAAAAAACTACAAACTCCTGAACCAAAATTTTATTGTAAATTATTAGAGTTTTAGTGTGTGTGAAAATTTTTCATGACATGACATATAAAGATGTTAGCACATTGAACTACAACAGAAAATATTTTTGTACAATTTCTGAAATCACTAATATGCTTATTTCTCCTGTGAATGAATGCAGTTTGCTTAAATCAACTTTGTCATGGAATGTCAAGTAGGTTTAAAATTTTTATATTATTGTTTAACAACTTCCTAATAAGACTTCCACTTTCTACTTGACCTACACATAATATTGTTTTCAATGTATTGAATACTGTAGTAGCTTTTTCTTTCATGTCTGGTGGAACGTATTTAATATCTAAATATTCATAGAGTTTAGATCTAGAATTATACAGCACGTTAATAACAGTTTCAATGTCATCCATTTCATTACTGGCTTCTCCTACTGAAAATAACTGAGAGTTATACATTGTTTTTAATTTATGTTCTGCTGCTGCTGCTAGAGCAAGGCTTCGTTTTAGGTGCTCTTTGGAGGCTCGAATGTCTTCTTTAAATCGTGGATTGCTGCTGTCACTAAGAAGTGCCTGTCGCACCTGTGAATTAATATCTGAAATTTTTTTCAGAATGTCATCATTATTCAAAATCTGTGAGTGTTTTTCAAATGTTGGTTCTTCAAGTTTTTCTATTTCAGTTTCACCTGAGAGCTGAGGAACATCTTCTGATTCTGTAGAGATCTCCAAATCAGTGTGGCTACTGAAAGAGGTGACAGTTGTTTTGCCTGAGGTGACACATGGACTTACAGATGTTTCAGTAACAGTTGGCAACAATTTTGGCATCCTAGTTTGTTTCACAACTGGCACCGGCTCTGGAACTGGCTCTGGCTCTGGCTCTGGCTCTGGCTCTGGCTCTGGCTCTTCATTTTCAATATAAGGTTCTTTTGCACGTAAAACAATAGAAACGTTATTTGGTTTGATCGACCAGAATGCTGTACTTTTAGTGCGTTTTTTCCTCCCTCCCCCCAGTGTGAAGCTGCTAGTAGGGAAAGGTGTAGTTCCTTCACTGACAGGATTGATTAAAACACCATTCTCAGGTGAAGCTTCTCCATGTGTAATTATCTCCTTTAATTTTGATACCTTCGATCCCATAGAATAAGCATTTTTTGGAGACTTTGATTTTTTCTCACGGCCTGGTTCCCTAGTGGGAACACTTAGTATTAGGTTCTCTAAAACTTGTACGTAATGATTCAAGTTTTGTTCTTCATCAGGCGTCACAGTTATGCCTTAAGGGGAAAAAAAATCAAATAAATAATAAGTAATATTTATTACTGTATATGACACATTGACAGAATCTACTGACCTAAATTTATTTCATATGCTATCACTTAAAAACAGGAGATAAAGAACCAAGAAACAACACATCTCTGACATAGGGTCAATTCTCACTTAAATAAATACAATTATTTTTTCAGGTTCTTTTTAAAATAGATGAGCAAAATTAGTGCAAAAGTTGTGTATTATCACAATTCTCCATATTACTTTTCGCTCTTATTTTCTCATATATCTTATGATTCAACAGGCAACTTATTAAACCAAAATTCTTGATTTTTGTCCTCTAACACAGTGGCGTGCTGCAGTAGGCTCATACTGGCTCACTAGAGTGAATTATTAAGTTTTTAGGAATTCTATTAACCGGATGTTGAACACAGATCTCATTAAAAATTAAATTATCTAAAGTTGCAATCAAATCAAATTATATTAAAAACAAAGGTAATAAATATCCCAATATCATCACATCCTGATTATTTTATTTTACTGTTGCCTATGCTCTTGAGGTTATTCATATCGAGTGTACATGGATGATGAAGATGCAACATAATGGTGTGCGACTGTGCATGTCTTTCTACCTCCCTTTTCAGTGATGTCAAACTGGCAGCTTGAAATCAACTGGTGGGAGTATTTACACCACGTAAATTAGCAAATGCTACAGATCAGGGTTTCCTCCTCTGTACCAAAAGCCAGTTTTAAAGATTTATCAGTATACTACTGCCTTCAACATAACAAAGATCACACTAGTCTGTGGGTCATATTCACTCAACCGTTTTTGTAAATCAAGTTTTACTAGAACACAACCAGTCCTGGGTTTATTGGAACATAATCATTTGTTTATGTATTGTCCGTGGGTGCTTTTGGCTGCAACAGTAGAGTAGTTGCAAGAGACGACATGGTCTGTAAAGCTAAAAATACTATCTGACCCTTTACAGAAAAAGTTTGCCAATTCCTGGTCTAAATCATCAACACTTCACTTTTAACAACAAAATGGCAGTTCTAGTTATACTGGTATTTTGCAGCATCTGAGTGGTAAAGCTTCTCATATCCAATGTGAAGAATAAAAAAGATTATTAAGTAAGATATTCTGGAATTCTGTTAAACTTTCCTACTCCTGAATCAGGGGTATTTTAAGTATGGGGGGTTCGAATTACATGAAATTTTAAATTGATTTTGCCATTATCGTGGATACAGAATGATTTAATTCAGGGAAGTAAGTCACTTTTTACCAAACTCTAATGCACACTCCTACCTCTACAGGCTAAATAAAATAACAACTCTTCAGGAGGTACTTTCATTCGGCTTTTTGGTAAGCACAAAATACTCAAAAATTGCTTTATATTTACATGTTTCTTCTCTCTTCTTTAATTGTTCTTACAACTTAGAAAGACCAGATGGAAATTCAATCAAAATTGAAAGCATATTTCTAAATTTTTAAAAATTCTTAAAGAAAACAGTTTAGTGAGGCAGTGTCCGTGGTGGAAAGATACCAGACTCGTCTGCAGATCTAGATCCTAAAAGAAGATTCCACATTTTATGTCATGCTTAGAAAAGCCTGTATACACCAAGATTTATACAATGGATGGTGGGTGAAAATGGAAGATACAGAACATAAAGGTGGATTTAGATATTATCCTTATACTTTTTTAAAAATCACTCACATAGGATCATATATTTTTGTCTGTGAATTGCAAATGTTTTAAAGGACTAGAACTCATATGGGTAGTTGCCTCTGAGGAGAGAGAATGGGATTGAATTTGGTCATTAAAGGGGACTGTAGATTTTATCTATAATGTTTTACTCCCTAAACACACACACAAACACATGCATACCCCCATTTAATACAGTAAACCATTAAAACTTACAATTATTTTTTATTTTTTTAATTTCAAGTAGTTTCTTTTTTCCTTTGTTTTTAATTTATAAGCAAAAATTGCATAAAAATCACATTTTAAAAAAGAAAAATAACTTGTTTATGTATACTCATATTTATAAAATGCATTGTCCTGAATCAGAGTTTTCTTAAAGGAAAATATTGAGTAAAATGAATATGTAGCCTCATGCAGTGAAACTAAAATCTTTAATTCTGGTCCTGGCTCTACCATTTCATAGCATCATGACCTTAGGTCATTACTAAATTTATCTGAATATTTACTTAACTATAAAATTAATATACTATATTTGCCCTTCCAACTCACAGAACCAAATAAATTAGATATTTAAAAACACTTTAAGAGCTATGGAGCACTAATAAGATAATATTATTCTCTATAAAGGCAACTGCTTACATTTCTCATTTTAAAATATAAATTTCTCTTGAAAATATATAGGAAATATAATGTTACCTAAAAATAACATTAAAAGTATGTTTTGGATCTTATTAATCAGAAACACTAGAAGTCTTTCTGCTAAAGACAGGAACAAGACAAAGATACCTAAAATCTCCATGACTATTTAACATGATGTTGGAGATACCAATCAATGCAATTAGACAAGGGAAAGTAATTAGAGACATGAGAATTGGGAAAAAGGGGTAAAACTATACACAGATGATATAATTATAAATCTAGACAATGCAAAAGAAATCTATTGAAAAGTTATTACAATTAGTAAGAATTTCATAAATAGCAAGTTATAAAAATCAACATACCAAAATCAATATATAAATATAAACTGGTTAGAAGATATGAGAAATAAGATGACATTTAGATAACCTGAAAAAAATGAAACAAAATATCTAATAATAGATTTTTAAAAACATGCCCAAAATCTATATGAGGAATTATAGTAGGCTAAATAGTGAACACCCAAAGGTATCACCCTAGAACCTGTAAATGTTACCTTATAAGAAAAAAAGGTTTTTGCAGATGTGGTTAAATTATGGATCTTGACATGGGGCAATTATCCTGGATCTGTGGTCCCCAACCCCTGGGCCATGGACCAGTACTGTTAGGAACTGGCCACACAGCAGGTGAGCAGCAGGCGAAAAGGCGAAGCTTCGTCTGTACTTACAGCCACTCCCCAGCTCCCCATCACTCACATCACCACCCCCACCCCCACCCCCACCCCCACCCACGTCCATGCAAAAATTGTCTTCCATGAAACTGGTCCCTGGTGCCAAAAAGGTTGGGAACCACTGTTCTGTATTATCTGGGTAGACTCTAAATCTGATTACAAATGTTCTTATAAGCGAGAAAGAGAGAGATGTGAGACACGCATGGAAGAGGTAACGTGGAGGGAGGCAGAGATTAGACTTGATGTGGACACAAGTCAAAGAATGCTAGCAACTGCCAGAAACTGGAAGAGGCAGGGAACTTAGTCTTTCCTTGAGCTTCCAGAGGCAGCCTATGCCTTGATTTTGGCTCAGTGAAACTGATTTCAGATTTCTGGCCGCTAGAGCTGTGAGTGACTAAACTTCTGCTGTTTTAAACCACAAAGTTTGTGGTAATTTGTTATAGCAGTCACAGCAAACTAAACAAATATAATAAAATCTTTTGAAAGACATAACGTAAACTTCAGCAAATGGAATGATATGCCATGTTCTCAGACAAGAAAATTCAACATCATAAGGATGCTTAGATGTCATATTCTCAGTGTTAATTTATGCATTTAACATGCTCCTAAAATTATCATTAATTTTTTTCTGGAATTAGTAAAACTGATCATGAAGTTCATTTGAAATAAGAATAGCCAGGAAAACAAAGGCTAGCCCTACCAGATATGAAAATATATTATAAACCTCCTTTATAAAAATAGTATAGCACTGGCACATAAATAAATGAATAGAAAAGAACAGAAAATACAGAAGTAGACCCAATTGCATGTGGATAAACAGCTCAAATAGAAGGAAGGTTTCAATTTAAAAACCATTCCAGCTAATAAAGAAGCCATTTATAATTAAACTATGATCATTTTGCAATAATTTTCAATGGCTGCCTATATCATAAAAGAATACCAAATGAGACATTATGTGCTTTCTGATGAAAGAACACAATACCACTTATAAATTCATCTTGCAAAAATAAATCTAACCTGAATCCAATAGGTCTTCCTAGATCTCACTAGCAATATTCAGAAAACATAGAACAAGGAAAATATTCAACTATGCCACATGGATATAATTAGCAAAATCTAGACTCTGGGAAACTAAAGAATGTATAACCCAGTTTCTTCAACAATTAAATTGCAAGGAGAAAAACAGAGATGAAAGAAGAACTATAGATTAAAAGGGAAATAACAGGTATATCAATAAATTACAAGTATAAGTCTTTTATTTGAATCCCAATTCTGTTAAACTGGAAAAAAGATGATGAAAAAAGTTTGAACGCTGACCAGATATTTGATGATATTGAGGAATTCTTATCTTTTTAGTATAAAATGGTATTGTTTTTGTGTTTTTTAAAGTGTATGCCTGTATGCCTTATATTTTAGTGCTTCATACTGAAATATTTACTAATGAAACTGTATGATGTCTGGAATTTGCTTTTTTTTTTTTTTTTTTTTAGAGACAGGGTCTCATTTTGTCACTCAGGCTGCAGAGCAGTTGTGCAACCATAGCTCACTGCAGCCTTCAACTCCTGGGCTCAAGGGATCCTCCTCCCTCAGCCTCCCTAGGAGCTGGGACTACAGGAGCATGCCACTACACCTGGCTATTTTTTTTATTTTTTGTAGAGATGGGGTCTCACTGTGTTGCCCAAACTGGTCTCAAAACTCCTGGCCTCAAGTGATCCAGACTCTCAGGGGAGGCAATGAGCCACCACCGCCAGCTCAGAATTTGCTTCTAAATAATCCAACCTCAAAACTTGGGGTGGAAGAGTCAGGGAGGTGAGAGAAAAAGGAATGTGGGTGGAGCTAATCAATGAAACAAGATTAATCATGAGTTCATAATAGCTGAAGTTGATTATAAGTATATGGAGATTTATTATACTATTATTTTTTCTTGTGTATATGTTTAAATTTTTCCACAATAAAATGTTTTTTAAAACCTGTTGGAAAAATATTTTAATTCTGGGCAAATATCATAAATACATCTAAAATGTACAACCAACAATGGTTTAAATGTTTTAAAAAAGACATTGCCATTAGATTATAATCTGATAAACACTTGATTTTCAAGTAATTTAGCTTGTTTCATCTCAAAATAGTAAGCAGGATACCCAGGTGGCTATTAGGTGAGTTAGGACGTCAAAGGACAGGAAAAGGAGATACTTAATACTAGCTGATTCCTAAAAATACTGAAGTACTCATTATCCCCTTCTGCTGTTACTCAGGCAACACCAAAAAGCCTATTCATGGCTGCCTAGCAATAGAGCACCCTCCCTCCTATATCACTTTCCCTCCCTTCTTCCTCCTCCCTTTGTCTCCATATTGTTCTATTGTTAAATCTATCCTCTCACCTCACACACTGTCCACCTCCTGCTTCTGTCCCCCTAAAACATCTACATACTCCATGTTGACCTTTTCAGTTCTACTAGTCAGGACTGCTCTTGCAAATCACTTTTATTTTTATAAAAATGTTTGCAGGCAACATAGGAAAAGACAGTGGAGCCTCAAATACCCCTACAGATGGTCCTGGCCACCAAGAAAACCTGTTTTTCTCCATTCTTCAGGAGGTGCTAGAAAGCTGAATAAAATTCAAATTCTTACAAACAACAAACAACCCTGCTAGAAGTTGAGTTATTAAACTTTGGATATTCATAGTATTAACGTATGCTAGTATACCGTATAATATGCCCTCTATATTTACCAGTTAGCGATCTAAGCAAACACAGCAATGTTCCAGAATGTGTGACAATCTCCAGCTGGAGAAAGCATGATGCTACTCTCCAGTGCCTCCTGTAGGCTGGGTGGTGAATTGCGGAACAGGCTTGAGGCTCAGCTGGAATCTCAAATACGGGGGCTGTGGCTAAGCCTGAGGTTGCCTGCACTTCTCTTCTTGAAATAGTACAGGCAGAACTGTCACACACAGAAATGATAGGAAAGTAAACAAAATGGTACTAAACAACTGTAGGAACAAAAGTGGCAAGAAATCTGAAGGGAAAAATGGAAGACAGTGATTAAAAAGATTATAACAGCTCTCAATGACTGAATGATTACTATGTACCAGGCACTGTACTAAGTAAGGGCTTTGAATGCGAGGAGTCCTTTGATAAAGAAACAAAGGAAGATACTTAGAAAGGATAAGTAGTTTGGTTAAGATTGTATTCAACTTGTAAGACGTAACGATGGGATTTGAACACGGGCTACCTTAGTTCAAAGTGGGTGCATAACGAATACACAGTGTTGTCATAAAGGACACAAGGACTTGTATTTCTCTAATGGTTAATGATATTGAGCATCTACATATCTCCTTTGGATAAATGTCCATTCTGATCCTTTTCCTACTTCTTAATATTTTTCTGAGACAGAGTCTTGCTCTGCTTCCCCAGCTACAGTACAGTGGCATGATCACAGATCACTGCAATCTCAAACTCCTGGGCTCAAGTGATCCTCCTGCCTCAGCCTCACTCAGCCTCCTGAGTAGCTGGGATTATAGACGTGTGCCACTGTGACTGGATAAATTTTTCTGTTTTTAGTAGAGATAGGTCTCACTCTGGCTCAGGCTGGTCTCAAACTCCTGACCTCAAGTGATCCTCCCACTTTGGCCTCCCAGAGTTCTAGGATTACAGGTGTGAACCACCACACATGGCCAGAAATTTGTATATATTCTGAAGTCCAGTCCCTTTTATGATTTGAAAATATTTTCTCCTATGAGTTGTCTTTACTTTCTTAATAACATCATTTGCAGCATAAAAGTTTTTAATGTTGATATATTTCAATTTTCCTCTGTTTCATTTTGCTGCTTGTGCTTTTGATGTCATATCTAAGAAAACATTGCCAAATCCAAGGTCATGAAGATGTACTCCTATATTTTCTTCAAAGAGTTTTATAGTTTTAGCTCTTACATTTAAACATATGTTCTGGTTTAATATTTATTTATTTATTTTTTGAGACACAGTCTCACTCTGTCACCCAGGCTACAGTGCCATGGCATCAGCCTAGCTCACAGCAACCTCAAACTACTGGGCTCAAATGATCCTCCTGCCTCAGCCTCCTGAGTAGCTGGGACTACAGGTACATGCCACCATGCCCAGCTAATTTTATTTATTTTTAGTAGAGAAGGGCTCTCATTTTTGCTTGGGGCTCAGGCTGGTCTCGAACTCCTAGACTCAAGTGATCCTCCCGCCTCGGCCTCCCAGAGTGCTAGGATTACAGGTGTGAGCCACCACAACTGGCCTTGAGTTAATTTTTGTACGTGAGTTAATTTTTGTACATGGTTTGAATTAAGAATCCAACTTTATTCTTTTGCCTGGTGTCCCAGCCCCATTTGCTGAAAAGGCTATTCTCTCCTCCACTGAATTGTCTTGGTCTCCTTGTTTAAAATCACATAATACATATGTAAAGGCATTAATTTTTATTGATCTTTTTCAATTGAGTTTTACCATTAAGGCATACCTACCTTAATTTTTAACCTCTTTTCTAAGTTACAATTATATTCCTTTTTGTAATATGATAAGCTATAAGCTATTATTTTAGCCAGAAACCTTGGTTAAAACTGGCATAATTACTGGTTCTGTAGATAAAAATTTATTAATATTAAAATTTAGAGTAAAGGTACTGCCTGAACAACAAGGTTGACCATTACGACTGCCTTTGTATAATTTGACTGCATTCCACTCCAAGCAATGGATAGTCAAATTATCTTGTTTGGAGTTATTTGCAATTTTAGAGCTGTTTTGTTATTAAATACACACCCGTCTAATGTGTTCTCTATTTTAATTCTTTAATTTTACTTTGAGATTGTTGATGTGCTGATAATTCTTTCTTGGTAGCAGCATTACAATAATAGAGTATAAGGGAAGTCTCATCTTCATTAGCATGCTTTATGAGATGGGCAAAAAATTTAAGCAGTTCATGTTTAAGAATTTTATTTGGCTAACCTAAAGACACATTGTATGGTTTCATGAATAACCTTTTCATAAGTAAGTTCTCTTTGGATAAACCCAATTTTGTGTCAGAAATTTAGAAAATTCCAGTCACTAAAATTTCTGTGCAAGATTTTAAATATTTGCATACATTAAAATATCATGCTTGTAAACTAGTCTAGGCTGGTAAAATTTAGTTTGCTGATTTTGGCATTGGTCACACAGGGGTGTTAACTACAAAAATTCATTAAGCTGCACACTTGCAATTTGTGTATGTTATTGTATGTACGTTATATATTTTAAATATCATGCTTGCAACTGTTTTGCATTATGATTATTGGAAATTAAAATATAGATAAAACAAAAAACTTTTAGAACTAGAGTTTATAAAAAACTTAATTTTCCCAATAGATGCTATTTTCATTTTAGTTAGTAAAGCTAATTGCAGACATTTATAAACTAAGAGCTGTATTTCCTACTTTCATTATACCATAACTTATATTACTTTGAAATAAGAAAATATAAGAGTTCTTAAGATTATGGATCTGAAAATAGAACTCAAGATATTTTTTTCTTTTATCAAAGAGTTAGGAGTGGTTTGGATTTCCTATCTCAGGTGACAACTACAGTTTCTGTAGCTAAAAGTATAATAAATTTTTTAAAATTATGTAAGTTTTAGGTCTAGTCAGTCATTTTAAGCTATTAATACAAATAATGGTTCTTACACAGGTAAACTTGCTGGGTTTTTTTTTTGTTGTTGTTGTTGTTGTTGTAGTTGTTTAGTACTCTCATCTTTATTTGAGAAGGGGCGAAGGTAAATGCTGGGACACTTGCCACCATCTGGCTCGTCCCAGCTAAGCTTGCTCCTTCTTTCGTGGGTGAGGGGAGAGGACCAGGTGAGCATGGGGTTGTCTGGAACTAGCACAGGTGGTGAGTAGGGCAGGAGGCGGAGGTGAAGGTGGAGAAGACTTGGGACACTGTGTGGAAATTCATGGTACCCAAGATGGGGAGGGGGCAGCTACTAGCATTGTGTTTGCGTGCAGTGCCAGGTCAGGAGCTGTGGCATGTGTCCAGAGGGACTCAGCGAAGAGACTGTCAGTCACACTCGTTCAGTACAGGGGAAGTCCTGGGGGGGTTGGATTTCTCCCTTTGCCCCTCCAGGCCTTAGCTTGCCTCATCTGAGTTGTGAGCAGGTATTCATTCACCTATTCGGGCTGCAGGAGAGGAGGAGGAAGGAAGCTGGGGCACAGGAGACAGGAACAAAGCTAGGAGGTAACACAAGAACAGGGCCAGGGCCCTAGTAGGCGGCTACCATAACTACTACCGGAGTTGGGCCAATCCCAAGCTATACTGTGTCTTGCGCTAAACATTCCTTTCACTCCATGCCTCAGTCTCCTCTTTGTCCCCGCCTCTCCCCAACTATCCTTGTCTCCCCCCCTGCTAATCCGACTTCTCACTATCATCCTCTTGGTGGGTGTCTCCTTCATGCTCATTCTTATCTTCCTTGGAAAAGTGGGCCTGAGAGCCCTGTGCAGACAGCAAGAGGAGGAAGGTGCCCCTGCTGACCACTGGCAGTGAAAGCGGCTGCGGCCCCACAGGCAATGGGGTCAGAGGCAGGGACAGAGCCTGCAGTTGGGCCAGCTGGTGGGCTTGGAGCTGCTGTCGGATGATGGTGTTCAGCTCAGGAGCAGAGACCTGATTAGCCCTCTCCATGGCTTCCAAGGCCTGCTGCTGGTGCTCTGGGGAGAGGTGGGCAGAACCTGGGCACAAATCCCATTCAGCCCCTTGACTATTTCAGCCTGCTTGTGCATCTCAGTGTTCAAGGCATAGGACACCTCATAGTACATCACATAGTGACGCTGCATCTCCGACTTCTCATTGGCCAACTTGTCACACTCCAGCTTTAGGCTCTGACACTAAGCCTGCAGCAGCTGAAATTCATCTTTGACGTAATCACAGGAGTCCGAGATGGGGAATTTTGAGTTGCTGGGGTAGGTGTGAGGAGCTCCAATGCCTGCTTTGTGGAAACATCATGTCAGTCGCCGCAGGGGGCGTGCGCTGCGCCCGGCTGTGCACCACAGCTTGGGCTGCTCCAGGTGCCGGGCAGGGTACCTTTGTCCCGGCACCGATCGCACCTCCAGGGGCCACAGCTGCCACCGCCTCTAAGCCTGGTCGCTACTGTTTCCTCCGCCTTTTTTTATTTTTTAAAGTAACTACTTAGCAAACTCTCCTAAGAAAACTTAGAGCTCTGTTATCTTTGCAAATATATTGTAAACTAATCAAGTATTTAACATATTTGGAAGTTTCAAGTTCTTAAAAATACACTTTCCCAAACCAATTAAAATAGCTAATTGCATATGTAAAACTTCAATTGGTAAAAGGTATAAAAACAGGTCCAGCACTCTGGGAGACCAAGGCAGCAGGATTGTTTGGGCCCAGGTTCAAGGCTGCAGTGAGCTATGATTATGCCACTGCACTTCAGCCTGGGCAACAGAGCAAGATCCCATCCCCCTAATAAATAAATAAAAATAAAATACAATAAAGATGTAAAAAACAAATATCTTTTTCTATATCTGTTTAAAAGAATGAAGATATATCAGCATGTTTTTTGTAAAAACCCCACACGCAACACCTTTATCTGCTTCCAGAAAAATTTCATCAGTAAAGTTAAAATGACATTATGAGATAATTGCTTTAACTAACAATTTTTCCCCCTACATAAAACTTACACTCCAAAAAGAAAAAAGTAGCTTCTACACTCCTAAAAAATGATAGCATACAAAAAATTACACTATACTGTAATTACTGTAATAAAATGCTAACATTAAAAATCTTATACAGTAACATACCCAGTTCCTTACAGACTAAAGTTTTGGCAGATACGGGCTTCTGAAGTCTTTGTAGCTGAGGTATCGTGGCTGGTACTGCCTTGGCACCTACACGCACAGAGCTGAGTAGAACTCAGTGTCATGCAGTGAGCGGTAGGTGCTCCATTTTCTGGATGTGAGAAAGATGGCAGGCCGAGGCTGAAGATACAAATAAGACCATATTCCAGGCACACAGGCTGGTTGGGGATGGGGCCTGCTTTCCACCCACCAAGCCCTGCCCTCAATAGCAGGGACTCCTTACTGGACTCAGCCCCAGTGGATGGATAAGAAGCCACCTACACCATTTGCTTCCACCAGCCGCTGGTGACTCCACTCCCTCCATCTTCTGGCTGAAGAATTGCAAGGAGTTCCATGGAAAGTGTCAGGAGCATTACATCAGGACATTGAGGATTCATGCTGTTTTCAAGTGCGTACATGGTGATTCACTTGTTTAGACATCAGAAGCAACTCCAACATATTCACAGCACCAGCTTCTCTCCGAACCTCTGTAAAGAAAAGGGCCACCCCAACTATCCTGCCACTGATCATCCCCAGCCAACCAATGAGGAATAGTACTTGAATTTGGGGGAAAAGGCTGACTCTGAGAAACAGGCCCAGAGGATCTTTATGTAGAAGAAAAGATTGTGGAGCATGTGGAAAAGCAGAGAACATTCAGCAAAAATAAGGTCTTGTTCTGTTGCCTGGGCAAGAGAGAAGTGGCGTCATTATAGCTCACTGCAACCTCAAACTCCTGGGCTCAAGCAACCCTCCTGCCTCAGCCTCCTGAGTAGCTGGGACTACAGCATAAGCTGTAACCATGACTACTGAAGTAAGCTCTGCATCTGAAGTGAAGGAGGATTCTGCCCAGTTAGGAACAGATGTAACCAAGGAGCAACTTAAAGAAGTAGCAGAAACCCAGCAAAGTCAGTTGTCTGATCCCCAGGAGGAGAAAGGTTCCCAGCCTTCTCCTACAGCTGAAAGCCAAAGTAGTATCTGCCACCAGAAGAGACAGAAGGAGCCATCTGTGAAAAGGGGTATTTCTCAATTCCTAGCCCCATGGCTTAAGAAACTGAAGTCACATACTTTATTAGTGGCCAAAGATGGAGGAGATTAAAAAAAAGCCTACCCATGGTGTTGTGGAAGAACAGGTCTTAGATAAAGAGGAACCTTTTCCAGAAGAGAGACAGGCCAAGAGTGATACTGAAGCAGCAGCTCAGAGGAAACAACTGGAGATTAAGGTTGAAGTCCAGGAAGAAAAACCTTCCGTGAGCAGAGCTGAGACACAGCCTGCTGAATTAGTAAGTAAGGAGAGAGAAGAGGAGAAGGTAAAGGAAATACAGGAAGATAAATCACAAGGAATAGCAGAAAAAAGAGAGACCAAGAAAGTGCAGACCAATGAGCTAAAAGCAGAGAAGGCCTCTGAAAAGGCCACTAAGAAGACCAAAACTGTCCAGTATAAAGTGATCCTCTCAGATGGCACTGAATACAGCTGTGACCTTGAGGGATGTGTGGCATATATGTGGAGAATCTCATGGGACCAGTGAAACACACTTGGGCAGATAGAGAAATGTGCTGAGGACAAGTGTTATTTGACAAAGTATGTGAACACCTCAATCTCTTGGAGAAAGACTACTTTGGATTTACGTTTCAGGAAATTCTGAGCAGAAAAACTGGCTAGATCCTGCAAAAAAACAAAGAGACAACTACAAAATCTTCCCTGGTTGTTCACTTTTAATGTGAAGTTTTATCCTTGTTATCCTTTTCAATTGACTGAAGATATCACCAGATACTTGTGCCTTCAGCTCTGGCAGAACTTGCCTCCGGCTGCCTGCCCTGCTCCATTGTGACTCAACTTAGAGACTATGAACCAAAAGTTCTTGGCAGCATGTCATGACCTCAGTGAATACCAGTTTGCCCCGACAGACTAAGAAGCTGGAAGAGATAGATGGTGGCAGAGCTGTACAAAGCCCACAATGGGCTCACATTCTATTATTTGGCTTGGGCAAAAATCTTGAAAATTTCCTATATGCCCAGTAACTTCTACATTAGATTTAGGTCTGCAGAGATAAAACAGAGATTCAAACTGCCAAACTACTGGGCAGCAAGAAGGCTATGGAAAGTGTGTATGGAGCATTCGAACACTTTCTACAGGCTTAAACAGCCACCAAAGGCCAACTTCTTGACCTTGGGGTCCAGATTCCCCTACAGCAGCCGGACCCAAGCCCAGATCCTCCAGGCAAGCAGCCTCATAGATGGGCCAGCACCACACTTCAAGCACACTTCTAGTAAACAGGCCTCCAGGAGTCTTGATGGAGCTCTGATTGGCATTGTGAACCAAAGTCTTATGAAGAATTTTTCTGTCTCTGCTAGGGAGATTTCAGCACACGGCCCTGAATTTGTCAGCATTACTATGGTACAAGACAGGGACAGAAGGAGGGAAGTGAGAAGTCCAACTAAAGCCCCACATTTGCAACTCATTGAAGGAAAGCCACCAGTGGTAAAAACAGAGATGGTAACAACTCACAAAGGTCTGGAATCTCCACCAAGGAAGTCCTCATTGTCCAAACTGAGACCAAAACCATGACATTTGAATGTCCATAGATTGATGGTGAGGCTAGTGGTGACTCAGGCACCTTACTGACTGCATAAACCATCACACCTGAGTCCGTGTCGACAACAACCACCACACACAGTGCCAAGACTGGAAATGGTGGCATGTGTGAAACAAGAATTAACAAATGCATCATGGTCACAGAAGATATTGATAATGACCAGATAAAGAAGGTGCTGGCTAAGAGATCAGAGAGACCAGAGAGCAGCACTCTGGCATAGTGAAGTGTTTTGTTTTATAACCACTTTTAAATATTCTTAGTTCTTTCTTTTTTTAAATTAAGGGGTTTTGTTTTTGTTTCCTGTTTACTTTGTGTACAACTACCTGCTTTTTATGGCTCACTTTGATCAAAAGACAGTGAACAAAGCCAGCCCATGCTGTTAAAGTGCTATTCACTTGAACAGGTACTGTTGTGTGGAAAAGAAACTCTATGACTAATTTAGGTAGTGCCTTTCCTTCTTCCAGATTCTTTCCATTGAATTCTTACAGCAAATATTTATAGAATTTTCCAGTGGCAGTAATACTGTATGAGAAAGTATTAATACAGATTAAAAAGGCATTTCTTACATTTTGAAAATGTTCTAATGTTTGAGAATTTCACTGGGGATATTTTTCATATTGGATCCTTTTGACTTTCCAGTCCTGTGACTTTTTACTTGTTAACTGTATCGAACATTTTTCCCTTGCTTTTGATCCTATGTATAGTTACGATGCCAGAACACATTTATGGCAGCTTCAAATTGCATTAAATGATATTTTGCTTTCTGAAATACTGTTATAAAATAAAGTTTATTTTCTAAAAAGAGAGAAAAAAATAAAGTTGTAAGGAAGGAAAAAATATTATCTTGAATCTTGGCCAAAAAAGCAATAGTTTCTAAGCTGAATAAAAGGAAAACAAAAACACTCTCATCTCTTCTTTAGTAAAAGAATGGTGGAAAATATAATTTTAAAAGATATATAATCCCAAATTTAGAAACTTTCCTATGGAATATCTTTACTTCTAAGGGTAATAAAATATAGGGTTATAATAAAACTGGGTAATTTTAGCATTTCTTTGAGGATTTTTTAAATGCTACAACTTAAAACTTCAGAAGAACATTTATTGGTAAAATTTAGGGCTTTTAAAAAACTTAGTTTTTAAAAAAGTATTTTTTTGTGTGTTTCATTTGCAGTGATTGTGTAGATATCCCAGGATACAAAACTGGAACATCAATATGGCATATCAAAATCCACACAGAATTTGGATTTTTGCACTTCAGCTAATATAGCTAAACTTTTTGAGAACTGCACTGAAAAACATATAAATATATTGTGAATATGAAATTTCACTTGAAATGTGTTATAAGCCAAATACCTGGTGTCTTAGAAAATGGTTACTATAAACCTACACAATATTGTAAAATCATAAGGACAACAGAATTTTTCCATTAAAATGTTCTGTGTATAATTTCTAAGTGTATAATTCCCTGATAACACATGAGTTGTATTTTATTCTGACATTAACTTGGTTACATTTTCTGACATTCTTAATTGTGAATTTTTAAATTAAAATAATTTTAGTTAACATATGTATTTACCTAAAGACTTTTAAAAGAAAAAACTTAAAGTTTGGCATCAAACTGTATATGAACTAAAAAGAATGCTGCTAGTAAATTAATGTACATTGGTTAATTGTCCATAAAAATTTTTTAAATGAGAATTTTAGAACAACCCTCTAAATCTAGAATTTATTTATATTCTCTTTAAATTTAAATAGAGTCTTACGAATCACTACTCACATAAAATTCTATCTAAATAATTTAGCTAGACATCTTATATCTCCCTGAGGGTCAATTAAGACTTTTCCCTCCTTTCCAGTAACTACTACTTTATCTAACAGACTGTAAAATAACATATACCAAAGCGTTGCAAACCTAATTCCAACACATTCTGACAAAAATTAAAAATTAAAACAGACCATCACATAACGCCCTTGCATGCTCTATTTAGGTATTAGTGTTTACCTGCAAAACACATGTCTCTTCCAAAATCCCCTAATAAAATGGTTTAAAACCATATATCTGGCCTTCTGCTTCCAAGAAGATAGAGAACATGCACATTTTCCCTATTGCTCCTACAAAGCACAGTTAAAAACCTTGGACAATATGCATAAAACTAGCATAAGACTCTGAAAGGTGGCAAGAAGGCAACAGACCAACTAGGGACTTCAAAACCTGAAAAATGACACAGCAGTGAATTCCCCGGGTTTTCTTTTGGTCACATATACCCCACACTAGGGGCTAGAGAAGCTGACAACCCAGAAACACCAATGTGCACAGACAAAAAAAGTTCCAAGAAAAAAGCCTGTCCTCTCCACAGCCAAAGGATCAGAAGGGGGCAGCCTAGCAAGACAGAAAACTTTTAGACAATAACTGCACTATTCCAGCCAAATATCACAGAGAAAAAGTGCAGCCCTACACCCACCAGCAAAGGCTGAGTGGAAACCTAGACTTACTTCCACCTTTGTCAGGTTATAATGAGGGACCCCAAACCTTCTCCCCTTAACCCACAGAAACTGCTACCAAGTAAGAATTAATACTTTCTTTTCTAGTATAGAAGGCTGAGTGAGGAGCTGAGACTTCATTCCCAGCCTGTGGTAACAAGGAAACACCCCACTTCCCAGGCAGAAGTCATGTCAGAGGCCTGTATAAATTTGTAACAGATGATTTAAATAAGATCCAGAGTCTTCCAACGTAACACCTAAAATGTCCAGGTTTAAACTGAAAAATCACTCAACACAAGAACCAGGAAAGTCTCAATTTGAATGAAAAAAACAAAACAATCAACAGATGCCAATACTGAGACAGATGTAAGAATTATCTGACATGCATTTTACAGCACACGTCATAGAAGTGCTTCAACAAGCAATCATGGACATGCCTGAAACAAATTAAAAATAGAAAGTCCCAGCAAAGAAACAGAAGAAATAAAGAACCAAACTGAAATTTCATAACTGAAAAACTTAGTGCTTAGGCTCAACAGCAAAATGGAGGGGGGAAAAGAAAGAATAAGTGAACCACAAGATAAAATGACAGCAATTACCCAATCTGAACAATAAAGAGAAAATAAACACAGAGGAGGAAAAAAAATGAACAGAGCCTTAGGGACTTGTGAAACTATAACAAAATATCTAACATTCAAGTCATTGGCGTCTTAGAAGAAGAGAAGACTGAGTCTGGAAAAGTATTCAGAGAAATAATGGCTGAAAATTTCCCAAGTTTGGCAAATGAACTTAATAGATTCAGGAAACTAAGTGAACCTCAAATAGAATAAACTCAATGAAAGCCATGCCAAGACATATCATGGTTAAACTTCTGAAAACTAAAGACACAGAAAAAAATTCTTGAAAGAAGCAAGAGAGAAATGACACCTCCTCTATAGGGGAAAAACAATTTGAATGACAATTTTTATTCTCATCAGAAACCATAGAGGTCAGAAAGAAATGGAATATTTTTCAACAACTGGCAAAAAAGGACTATCAACCCAGAATTCTATATCAAAGGAAAATATCCTTCAGTAATGAAAAGATACTCAAGACACTCTTAGATAAAGGAAAATTAAGAGAAGTTGTTGCCAGAAGACCTACCCTAAAATAATGGTTAAATGAAGTTCATTAAACAAAAAGTAAATGATAAATGAAAAAATTCTAGAACACTAGGGAGGAAGAAAGAATAACAAAAAGAGCAAAAATATGGGTAAATGCAATAAACTTTCCTTTTCCTCTTAAGTTTCCCAAATCATGTTTGACAGTTGAAGCAAAAATTATAACATTCTCTGATGTGGTTCTCAATGTATGTAAAGGAAATATTTAAGATAATTATTAATACATTATAAATGGGGGAGGGTACGAAGACATAAAGGGAGGTAATAGTTCTACATTTCACTCAAACTAGTAAAAGGTGACACCAATAGACTGTGATAAGCTATGTATCTATAATACTTAGGCCATCAAAAGAGATATACACAAAAATGCTGAACATCAAAACAGAATTCTAAAAAAAAGCTTTATCTCTCAACATAAAATGGATGCTGATTGTTTAAATACAATTTATTTTTAAAAACTTAAGATTTAAAATAAAAAATATTGTTAATTTAAACACATGATTTGAGATAAGAATAAATATCTGGTAAACTAAAGGTAGTAGCAAAACACTACATAAAATGGGGGAAACTTGGTAGTTGAGTAAATAGGAAAAGATGAATTTTAAAACTTTCAATTTAAAATTTTAACTTAACAAAAAGTTTAAGTGCAATGGAATACATCTGATCTTGGTACTTTAAGAACTCATACATTTTTACTTTGCTCTGGCCAGTAACCTTGACACGGCAACTGTTTATTGCACTCAATTTAACCAAGAATTATGGAAGCTCATTTGTTAAAAGATTCAAATAAAACCAGGATGTTTATAATACTACAACAAAAGTGAAAAATAGAATGTCTTTATCTATAAAGAACTCATGTGTATAAAACTTAAACATACCCAAGCATCGATCAACTTATAGATGGTCCAGACTCTGGCTAAATGTCCTTAACTTTGGAGAAAAAATTGCTTGTATTTTCTATCCATGTCATGAAATGGACTCACAAAGAATAAACTTCCTTTATTCCACAACAGTTAAGGGCTACAAGAATCAATACCTGAAAACTGTCACCATGTAAGAACTGCCAGTTAAAATGCTAACACCTTCAAATTAAAATCAACTTAAATAACTGAACTGAAGTAATGTACTTCCAACACAAATCAAAGTTGTAGTAACTGTGCTTCATTAGTGAAGTATACTTAAAGAATGGTCACAAAGAAAACATTGTGTCTTGTTATTCATCCATCAGTTTTCCTATAACTTATTATTAATTCAAATTTTAATTTTTGGTGAACAAATAATTATGTTCATATTAATCAAGTATCACAGTTAAAGAAATGTCACTTTATGGCCCTGAATTTCATGGTATTCATGTTCTTCTGTAGTGTCCTCCCACGTTAAATATGGGATTGTCCCATGTGACTTGTCTTGGCCTATAGGACACTGGCAAGTCTGACACAGCATAGGCTTAATAAGAGCTTGCATGCTGGGGCTTGTAAATCTCCTTCTTGGAAGCAAACTGCCATGGTATAGAAACTTGGGCTAGGTTACTGAAAGACAAGAATCCACGTAGATAAAGACCCTGGAGGATGAGAGGCCATCTTGGATGATACCATCTCAGATGAACTTCCAGGTGAATGCAGTTGCATGAGTGACCTCAGCCATGCTGATATGAAGCGTAACTGTCCAGCTGAGTCTAGTCAACCTATAGAATCATGAGAAATAATAAATCTGGGGACAGTCTTTTATGCTATAATAGATAACCAAAACAGCCTCATTAAATTATATTTTTAAAAGGAATACAATTTTAGTTTAGATAACACTTAAAAATTAAGAAGTTATCAGATGAGTAATGTTAAAATTTAACTGGAACCAAAATAAACTCATGACTTTTAAATATATGTCTTCTAGTTCTAAACAGATACCAAAATTACAGTATCATCTCACCACATAAGTATCATCTCACCACATAAGTCTGGTAAGTATCCCAAGCACTTTGGTCTTTAAGACAATGTTCTATTAATACTATGTCTCCTTAGAAGGATAGCTGATTCCATTCAGAGCAGCAAAGATACAAAGCGGGCCTGGAACAACCAGTTAATGTCAGAAAACAAGAGGTCTTTAAAAACATGGAATCATATCAAAAGAACACAGAAGGCAGTTCACAGTAGCTCCAAATGGTCAAGTATGAGTAGTTCAGCCTCAGAAAAAATTATAGTTAAGTTCAATAAATTTTGTGTTTACAAAAAGCCACAGATATATGATACCAAAAAAAGAAAATATTTTCTCTTCAAATAACTAGTATTATATTTGTATTTATTTATTCATATATAAAAAATTACTGTTTATGTTTAATTTTACATATATTATCAGGAGATTAAAGTATATACATATAATGGCTAATATGATAAAAAGAACAAAAAAAAAAGAACCATTTTTTTTCCATAAAACATTAATGGACAGGCTAATGAAACTTTCTGCTACTTTCTCACTGGCTACTCTCTAAACATTCATCTATTAGATGACACGCTCCTCGTTATCTCAAACATTAATGAAGTGTGTCTGGACATTCCATTCACAGGTTTGAGAGACCCTAAATGCTATAGCCTCAAGCACTAAACAGCATAAAGTGAACTTGCAGCACCAGAACCAAGCGAATTTTACCTTTACAATGTATTTGAAATAAGAGGAATCTGTTTTTCCTTTGAATTCATTTGGTGATAGATTTGAACAATTGTTGCTAGTTGCTACCTTAGTACTTCCCTCATAAGGAAGATCATAGGTCATAACTGACGAACATATATGGGAACTTTACTACTATCTTAGTACTTCCCTCCCCTTGTGTGGTTCATTAGGACAAAGGTCTTACTAAGGACAATGATAGAGGCCAAAGACTCATTATTGAGCCCTCTTTTAATACCAATCTAGAGAAGTAAGTTAAAAGGTTTTGTCATCCTAGACTTAAATCTATACCATTAATTCTATTTTTGCTAACCTATCCAAAGGGATGGCCTGGAAAAAATAATGTATTCAGGAGATAGCAAAAAAAAAAAAAAAAAAAAAAAAAACCCAAAAATAATATCTCACAGTCTTGTGTTTGCAGCTTTGGGCCCATGAATATTTGGTGACTAAACATTATAAAAGGCAAATTATATACTTTTAATTAAGTAGTTAATATTATTTAAATGCATAATTATGTTAATTTTACTTTAGAAGTTATTGTGCATTGTTTAAAAGCAAAAAGAATTCTCATTAAGAAGTAAAGCAAGCTGTACAGTGAAAATACACTAAAGAGGCAAGCTTTTAAAAATTGCAAAGTAAAAAAATAAATTAAAAAAATTGGCAAGTATTTAAAACTAAAATTACAGAAAAATTAGACACAGGAAATTAATTGAATATATAAAATTTAAGTAGATAGTAAAAAAGTGTTTATCCAGCACCACCAGGATGTGTGTGTATATAGAGGAGTATTGACTTCTCTATACCCAAGCTTCATTCATATCAAGCTGAACTTAGATTAAACCAGTACTAGCTAATTTGGCTTGGGCCTGCTGGAAAGGTATGGGCAATTACAAGAAGTACTAAGGCTTTCAAAAAACGTAGTTACTTAACATACCTATGATACCTGCATTAAGCTCAAAACTATCTTAGTCTAGAAAAAAATTTGTCAAAGCTGCACTTTTCATAATAAAAACCTATGTGCCTTATATTTGACATAAGGGAGCATGTTTTTATTTGACTCATCAACAGCTGTTCCAATAGTGACTATATAAAACAATATATAACTGATTTAAATCAAACATAATGATAAGCCTGGTTTCTTTCGGTATACTCACTGTATTTTTTTTTTTGAGACAGAGTATTGCTCTGTTGCTTGGGCTACAGTGCCGTGGCATCGGGCTAGCTCACAGCAACCTCAAACTCCTGGGCTCAAGCAATCCTTCTGCCTCAGCCTCCCGAGTAGCTGGAACTACAGGTATGTGCCATCATGCCTGGCTAATTTTTTCTATATATTTTTAGTTGTCCAGCTGATTTCTTTCTATTTTTAGTAGAGACAGGGTCTCACTCTTGCTCAGGCTGGTCATGAACTCCTGACCTTGAGCGATCCTCCCGCCTGGGCCTCCCAGAGTACTAGGATTACAGGCTTGAGCCACCATGCCCGGCCTGGTATACTTATTTAAAAAACAAAATTAAAATTACTCAGAGAAAAAGAATGAGACAGATACAGAGAAAGTAGCCATGTAACACTGCCCTACATATCCCTTAATCCGCTTCTGTGGAAAAGAGGAAAATTGCATTTTCCAAGGCATCTTCTATGATCTATAACCTGTACGTAGTTTCCTTATGACTCATATCATCTATTTATTCAACACAAAATCATTCCTTTTTCTGAGAAGTATGTTTTCATTTTCTATAAACCTTAATAAAGCTCAAGGAAGAAAGTGAAAAGAAAAAGCCATGAAATTATGAAGTCAGACAGGAGACTATACTGAGTTAAGTGAGGGTCCAGGGACTGCTACCGTGTAGTCTCAGAGTGTACTGTGTAAAAGTATTAATGTCACTTCAATTAAAGTTCCCATATATGTTCGTCAGTTATGACCTATGATCTACAACTACGAAAATGCAATAACTGGTGTTAGTAACAATGACCATCAGACATCAAGAAAAAAAATATCATCTTCATTATGTTCTGGTCCTTTATGGCCAGGAAGGAAAACTTTACAAAGATTTTTATTTAAAACAGCTAAAAATCGTAAGAGCTAATATTTAAAGAACTAAATTTGGGTATCTAGGCTACTTCTTCCAGAACTTCACTACTATTCATAATAATTTAGGTTATGTTGTATTTTCATTTTCTAAATCTCATTTTTAGCTAAGACCTTTTAACAACTCTAAAATACAGCTTTGCATAATTAGCACTACAGTACTTTCTCCACACCTACCTGTTAAGTTTTATTTATTGATTTAATTAAACAAAACTCCAGCACTATTAAGTGCTACAATGAACTACAGTTAAGACTAGGTGGGCAAGCCTCACATGACCAACTTAAACGCCTCTAGGCGCTCACATGACGTTAATACAGTAAAGTCTTAGCAGCTCGAATTTGACCTTACTGGTTTCCAGCTTTCCAGGAAGGACAAAAGAGCTCCTGGTGAAGTCCTAAGTTATAAGTCTGCTTGACTGAGGCTTTGGAGCATCCATGCGCCAAAGGACGCTCAGGGCGAGTGCATCCTCAGGTCAGTGAGTGTCCTAGGCCAGGTCGCTCCCCACAATCCTCATGCTCTCCAACTTTTACAACAGGCGCCAACCTTTTTCTGCAAAGGGCCAGATAGTAAATACTTCAGGCTTTGCTGGCCAGACTACGTGTGGCAACCACTTGACGCTGCAGTTACAATAGGGAGAGCAGCCACAGGCAGTATGTGAAGGAATGGGCGTGGCTGTGTTCCAATAAAACTTTATTTATAACCAATGAAATCTGAGTTTCATCCTTTTTCACATGTCACGAAAGAGTGCAATATTCACACTAAAAACGGTAAAAACCATTCTCAGCCGGCCAGACATATAAAAACAGGCATGCCTGGCTGGCCGCAGTTTGCCGACCCCTGCTCTATCACATACGCAACGGACCGCCGGGCAGAGGACGCGGGTGTCCCGGCAAGTCCCCGGCGGAGGGGAGCGGCGACACCCCGAGAGCCCTCCGCGCAGAGCGCGCCCGGTCCCGTCCGCCCCGCCGCTCCCGCCGCTGCGCTCCCGGCCTCCTCGCAGCGGCTCGAGGGGAGGAGAGGGACACGCCTCAGCGCCGCGGCCAGAACCCTGGACAGCGGGTTTGGGAGCACAGCCCGACCCGGCAAAGGAAGAGCCGGAACCGGGAGGTTCCCGAAGGGGTGCTCCCTGGGTCGCTGCCCCTCAGGCCGGTCACTCACTCGGATAAGTCGGCACGGACGAAGGCCATAGCAACAGCGCGACTAAGACGACTAAGGGCTTCATGGGCGTTGTCCGCAGCACTCCGCCATGCGACGGGAACGTCCTGGAGCCACCAGGCCGGGTTACCTCAGGGCCGAAAGTGGAGGTGCCGGCTCCGACCGTCCTACCTCGGGGCCCAGGACGCCCCGCAACGGCTGTCCGCAGCGCGCAAGCGCAGCGGGCTGGGGGAGGGGAGCGTGGGTCGCCAAGGCCCGCCCCGCCCGCGAGCCGCGTGCAGGCTAGTGCGCATGCTCACTCGCCCTCTGCTGTGCGTTTGGCGCGGGCGTCTCGAAGCCTGGTGCTCAGAGGTGCTGTGTGGGCTGCAGGTTGCAGAGATGGCACGTCCCGCGCTGGGGGCATAGCCACGACTAAAACACAGTCCCTGCGCGGAAGGAACAGACAGAGATGGGGGACGCAAATAACCTGGCAATTAAAACAGCGTGAGATGGCTATAGTGGGGGAAGCACCAGGCTGTGTAGAGCGCGGAGGAAGATCGCCCCCAAAACAGGGGTGGGAGGTTCTCTAAAGGGAGGGAAGGCTGCAGCGCCCCCAGAACTGAAAATAGCTCAGGCTAGTTGGGGGGGGGGGCGCAGTTGTTGGAGGCGAGGGAGGAGAGGTAGGCGGGGGCGTTAATAGCACCTTAAGGGACTTGAGAATTTTTGTTTGTTTTTCCAAACATTACTTTCTGGCCGAGCGGGTGGCTCACGCCTGTAATCCTAGCACTCTGGGAGGCCGAGGCAGGTAGATCCCTCAAGGTCAGGAGTTCCGAACCAGCCTGAGCAGGAGCGAGAGACTGTCTCTACTAAAAATAGAAAGAAATTAATTGGCCAACTAAAAATATATAGAAAAAATTAGCCGGGCATGGTGGCGCATGCCTGTAGTCCCAGCTACTCCAGAGGCTGAGGCAGGAGGATCACTTGGGCCCAGGAGTCTGAGGTTGCTGTGAGCTAGGCTGACGCCATGGCACTCTAGCCCGGGCAATGGAGTGAGACTCTGTCTCAAAAAAAAAAAAAAAAAAAAAACACTACAATGAGATACCACCTTACCCCAGAATAGCCATTATTAAAAAGTTAAAACAAACAAAAAAAAATAGATGCTGGCATGGTTGCAGATAGAAAGGAATGCTTATACACTGCAAATTAGTACAGCCTCTATGGAAAACAGCATGGAGATTCCTCAGAGAAATAAACATAAACTTACCATTCAATACAGTAATTTCACTGCTGGATATCTACCCAAAGGAAATGAAGCCATTATGTCAAAAAGACACTTGCACTTGAATGTTTATCACAGCACAATTCACAATTGCAAAGATGTGAAATCAACCTAAGTTGATTCAAAACACTTGTCTGTAGTGACATATTGCCCTAGAGGATTTCATGCATAGTGACTATTCTTGTAAAATCAAGCTGTTTTACAAAACTATGCAAAATTATGCTATTCAATACACTATTGTTAATTTTTTTTCTGAAGGCAGATAAATGACCAAACTGCAAACCGATATTTATTCAAATTTATGCACCTGTCACATTTTATTCCTGTGATGATTTTAAAGCCAAAAAATGTCTATGTCATATGTTATATTGGAGAGAAAACAAAATAATTTTAAAGAAAATATATCCAAACATGTCTTACCAGGTATCAATAATTTATATAACATCTGAGAAAAAGCACAGGATTGTTAAAAAAAAACTTGTATGACAATTAAAACAATGTTATACTGCCTCAGAATTAGAATTATGAGCCAGAAACAGAGGCCCGAAGAAACTTGACATAAGATGGAATTGACAGTTCAAACCAGTGATAAAAGAATAATGTATTCAATAAATTGTGCTTGAACTATTGCTTATTCATATGCAAAAAATTAACATTGTATCTTTACTTTGCCATACATGAAAATAGACTGCATATGGTTTAAAGATGTAAATGTGAAAAGAAAAATCTTTTTAAATGTTAGAAGAAAATATAGGTATATTTATTTATGACTAAAGTAAGAATTTCTTTCTTTCTTTCTTTTTTTTGAGACAGAGTCTCACTCCGTTGCCGGGGCTGGAGTGCCATGACGTCAACCTAGCTCACAGCAACCTCAAACTCCTGGGCTCAATCAATCCTTCTGCCTCAGCCTCCTGAGTAGCTGAGACTACAGGCATGCGCCACCATGCCCGGCTAATTTTTCTATATATTTTTAGTTGGCCAAT
>CAUYRT010042058.1:0-10699 GCA_963574885.1 Lepilemur ruficaudatus
TGCAGAACAGCTACTAAAAAAATGAATTTTACGGCCGGGCATGGTGGCTCACGCCTGTAATCCTAGCACTCTGGGAGGCTGAGGCGGGCGGATCACTCAAGGTCAGGAGTTCGAAACCAGCCTGAGCAAGAGCAAGACCCCGTCTCTACTAATAATAGAGAGAAATTAATTGGCCAACTAAATATATATAGAAAAAAAAAAAAACAGCCGGGCATGGTGGCACATGCCTGTAGTCCCAGCTACTCGGGAGGCTGAGGCAGAAGGACTGCTTGAGCCCAGGAGTTTGAGGTTGCTGTGAGCTAGGCTGATGCCACGGCACTCTAGCCTGGGCAACAAAGTGAGACTCTGTCTCAAAAAAAAAAAAAAAAATGAATTTTACAAGACAAAGGTTGGTGGCTCACACCTGTAATCCTAGCACTCTGGGAGGCTGAGGCAGGAGGATGGTTTGAGCTCAGTTCAAGACCAGCCTGAGCAAGAGCAAGACCCCAACTCTACTTAAAAAAAAAAAAAAAGACAAAGGTTACATAGCTTGCTCCTTCCTTCATGACCAGAGGAAACTGAGGGTCCTTACTTGGGAGTAATATAAAGAAAGCGAAAACAGGGCGCAGTGGCTCACACCTGTAATCCTAGCACTCTGGGAGGCTGAGGTGGGCGGATTGCTCAAAGTCAGGAGTTCGAAAACAGCCTGAACAAAGGCGAGACCCCGTCTCTACTAAAAATAGAAATCAATTGGCCAACTAAAATATATAGAAAAAAAATTAGCCAGGCATGGTGGCTCATGCCTGTAGTCCCAGCTGCTTGGAAGGCTGAGGCAGAAGGATTGCTTGAGCCCAGGAGTTTGAGGTTGCTGTGAGCTAGGCTGACGCCACAGCACTCTAGCCCAGGCAACAAAGTGAGACTCTGTCTCAAAAAAAAAAAAAAGAAAAGAAAAGAAAAGAAAAAGAAAGTGAAAACATTCCAGTTCCTTTAAACCCTCATACAACTAAAGACACTTTTGGGGGGAGGGATCCTCCTAGGGACATGGTAGAATAAAGACACTTTTGATAGAAGAAAATTCACAATTCTTTGGTAGTAACTATTGAAATGCTTTATTGAAAACCTCCAGGAATATAATTAAAACTTGAAGGCATGATATTTAGGCTAATATTATCTAATAAGATATGTGGTTAAATATAAGGTATATGTAGTGAAACTCTTTGCAAACCCATTCATTTTAAATACAACTCAAAAGCCTATTAGGGTTTACCAATTTGGTTCTCAGTCCACCAAAACAAATACACCATTATACTGTGCTCCTGAGATAAAATTTATGTTATGCACCCACCCACCTTGGCCAAATAAATATACTAACACACTGACATAAGGCCCTAAGGCTTTGTTAGTACTTGTCCCCTGTAAACCTGTCATTATCAGGATGACCATTTTTGCTCACTGATATTAGCCATCTTCATGAAGATACATGTAACTGTTTATTAGCAAATTAAAGGTTTAGCTAACGGACAATGCTACATAAAGAGCAAAGTAATTATTAAAGTGAATGCTCATATTAAATGTGTTACCTTAAGGTATATTATTTACAAACATATCCATATCACATAACTAGGTAGAAAAGTATTTCTGAGAATTAAGAAAATATAGTTTGAAATTAAGACCTAGATTTCTACCATAAAATTTCACTTTAACAATTCAAGAATAAACAGAATAGCCATGAAACACAGGTTTTTTTTTTTAGCAACATAGTACATTCAATAAAAGCTATCACATTAACTCACAAATAACAGCTGTTAAAAAGCCAGAGACTCATTCAGTTTTTCCATTTTTGCCTTAAAAAGAAACATCTTTTAAAAATTAAAACATTCATTTTAATTTCCTAGTGAATTTTTCCTTTAAAAAGCCCCAAATATCCTTTAGCTGGGTTTGATAATCACATACTCAAGCAAGGCAATAATCTACTCCATGAAGGTAAAATCCTTAAACTGTACATTACCCTGGGATTTTTTTCCCCTTCAATGACTGCCTCTGATACTAAAAGAATGAAAAGAAAATCTGAGAATCATAAAGCTGAATATTCACCCTGGCTCTCTGTCCTTGTTTTATACATGTAATACCATACTACCATACCTCCCACTCCCCTTCTCCACAAAAAAAACAAAAAATTGAGACCAGAATAATGACGGAACTAGAGAAGGGGCAACACATAAAATTATTGAAAAATACACAGAAGTAGTCATTAGACATACACCAGTCCTGCTTTTAATAATTTTATTTTTTTTTCTAATTTTGTTACTTTAGTTTCCCATAGCACCTTGGCAATGTTGAAAACAAATACAAATACAAGGATGTACTCATTTTAACATTTTATGCATGAGTATGTGTCACACCTTTTGGGGGGACAGTTTTGACAATAGGAACCAAAGCAATTGACAAAATAGAAGCCAAAGAACTGGTTCTGACCCCCACACCCTCACATTTAAGAGATGTCACTCAAAGGACACCTGAATTAAGTTAAAAAAAAAAAAAAAGAAAATCAATGTTGATATGGATCTTTCTTTACATATACTAATCAGTGTTCTGTGCTGCAAAACTGAAAATAAAACCATTTAATACACAGCCTGTTGATATCTGAGTTGCACTTTTAGGAACTGTCTACTCAAAGATTCATAAAAAGTTCTCAGCTTTAAAAAATAAACTTTAAATTATTTAATAATCATGTGAATTTTAAAAGAGAATTGATTCTCAACCTGAAAACAAATTCACTTTCAACTTCTTAAAATATCCTCATTGAGCAAATAAAAAGTGAAATGTCTAAGTATCTTCTTGGATTTTCAGGCTAGCTACATTAGCAAATGCCAAAAAGCCCAGTTAAATTAATGGCCAACAAATTGTAAGGAAATAAAAAATGTTAGGAGAAAAATCCATCATATATTATAATTAAGAATTTATAAAACCTCCTTAAAAGGAATACATGTCCTCTTTTGAGTTTTACCATTTCTGTTAAAAAAAAAAAAAAAGGAAAAGAAAAACAAAGCTGGTACTTTTAAAATATGGTTCATATACATTGCCAACACAAATATCAGAGACTTAACTCCAGTGTTGTTCAACTGTGTCATAGTAAAACCAGTGGACATTTAAGCCAAGAGACTAATTATTAAGGCCATACCTAATAAACTAGAGAAGTGTTCAGTAACTTTTAAATACTATTTTCTGTTCCAGCAACATTCTTCTTGTTTTCTAGTGTAAACACTAGTGAAGATGCTAACACTCCATCATTTAAGCCTTTTGCAAAGCAAACCTGGTTATTTAAAAAGAAAAAGGAATGTGAAATATTCAAGCTACCTTAATTTTAAGAACCCAAAATAAATCAGATTTATGCATGTCATTTGATCACCTGTAAATCGAGCACTTAAGACCACAACAACAAACCCGTATCACTTAAGTCTTATCTTCCTCCAAAATCCAGTTGAAAAAAATTTAGAAGAAATCACTATTTTAAATGTGTCTATTTTTGGCAAAATTGAAATTACTCAGACTAGAGACAGGCCCTTGATATTAGTAAAACCTTAATTATCAGGATAGAAAATGAAGACAGGTTTTGCAATGTCTCTATGTAATACCTTTTCTATTAACTGCAAGGTAATAAACTTGCACGAGTGACTCTTGTTCTTTTCATGCAGTAAGAACTTATGGCAGAACATCACTGTACCAAACATTCAGTATCATTTATATCTACTTCCAGCCTCCAACAGCCCAAGGAAATGGTAAGTCATAAAGGTGAAGAGAAAAACTTGATATTAAAATTTTTCCATCTAAAGAACCAAATAAATAGTTGAACTACAATGAACACCCACCCTCATCAGTTACAGAGTAATGCTTGGAAAAAAGCCAAGTTTCACACAACTCACAGGCATCATTTAGAAAAAATCCTTAAATCTGCTGTAATAAAATAAATGCTAAATACATACCGTGAATATATATATTATATATACATACACATACACACATTTATTCTTCCCTATATATCCCATCAAATGGGAACTATTAGATGTAATGCGGCAAATTAAATTAAAAACACTATATTTCATAAGAAATTTAAAAAATGGTCATGTCTTCAAATTAAATTTCTACTTTCAATAACGTCTGGAGAAAAAGCAAAAATACACTTGCTTTCTTCAAAAGAAGACTTTTCTTGTTACAATTACAACCTGTAGATTGTTAGAAGTTGGTAGACTAACAGTAAGACATACAAGCATACATGTAATACAAGCCTGCATCTGTGACACATTGTTCAAAAATAGGTAATGTTTCATTTTTAAGTGCAATAATTACGTTTATAATCCTCACCAAGTGATTTTTACAAAATGTTTATTCTCTTAAATCCAATGCATTCACAGATGTTAACACTTTAATGTTTATCATTTCCACCAACTGCAGCATTATCTCAGTAAACCAAAGTAATAAGTTTTATCAAAGATGTAGTCAATGATTATTAATACTTTTTTTTTAAAGGACCTAAACTTCCCCCAAATTTCAGCACAGGTAGTTTTATTGAATGTTTCATCTAGTAGGTGATTTAAAAAATAGTGTGTAGAAATGAATAGTTTCAAACTGAGTAAATATGTTATACCATGTTATAAAATCCAACAAATCAAAAGCAAATGCCACGCTGAATAAGTTACAAATAATAATTCTGGCTTGTACAGAAATGTGCAGTGTTTTCAAAGCTCTTAACAGTTACCCACTAATACAAATCTCCAAAGCTTAGAGTTGGAAGATGAGTTTCACAGTAATGTAATTTTAACCTCCATTTACATTCATTTTAATATATTACTAAGATGTTTACTCTATGTCACAATGGTGCTTTCCAGTGTTCACAATTTACAGTTTCAATTTGTACATATGTAATTCACTAACATAAGGGACAGTTCTTATTATAAACTATCCATAAAGAGCAAAATAAAACCCACCTTACATAGAACTCTGAACATGGTATGACTTAAAACAGATTAATGCAACATGGTTTTTAATATTTTAGCTATTTCCTAAATACCAGCATGTAAACTTGCCTATTTAATATGTGAGAGCTACAACTTTATTCACTGAGAAATTTTTCATTAATTTTCTTCAACCACTTTCCTCATCTTAACTTAAAAATCTCCTGACTAGCTGGTTCTGTTTCAGTGAAGTCCAAATTGTATTTTTTTTTTGAAGAAGGGGAGGGAAGGAAGGTGATAAATACACTGTAAACAGAAAAAAGTTTCCCACAAATTAAGCCTTTTAAGAAAAGTTTCTTTTTACTTCTACACTATAACACTTTAAAAGTCAGTTACAATGTTTCATCTTTAACACTAAGACAAATAAATTATTGTAGGGTCAGTTTGCCCTACTACTCTAGGACCTAAAATTCTAAATATGTGAACAGAAGAGTAAATACTTTGACGTTCAAATGTGAAATTTAGAACACTTGTATGATTTAACTACACTGGTCAAAGCAGTTACAAACATACAATTCAGTAGGTGGTTATTTTGCTTTTGGGGGTGGGCAGTCAAAGAACAGAGAGTAACATAGATTAACAAAAAAAACTTTTGTTTCCCATGTTAGGGGGAAAAAAATCACAGGGTAGTTTAAACCGCTCAAGTCCATTTGACCTATCTACTCAGGTCTAAGACGAAATTTTTCAATTTTTTAAATAATCTCTATTCTTTCCTTGAGTATCAAACTGATTGGTAGTCACATCTCCAAGTACAATCAGAGCTTAATAACTTCTTAAATGAAATATTAGTAAGGTCGAAAAGACAGACTAAATTTCAAACTAGGAAAAAAACTACTCAAGTATTACATTCAGTTTTCAAATCATTTACTAACACGACAATAGATTTGGCTTCAATCGCTCTTCTACACACTCACACCCACAACAGGCACCCCAGCCACCAATCTGCTTTGCAACAAAAGGCCATAGTCAGAGATGGCATTCTCCAAGCCAAACTTTAAATAGATTTAAAAAAGTAATTTCTAATTTTACAGAAATGCTTGTTCAAAAAATATTTTCTCTCACTCCCTCATCTCTTATACTGAAGGATGTATGTTTTTTTTTCCCAAGCTAAATCTGAACCCTCAAAATTGATTCCAGGCAGAAAAATCTCTGCAAATTAAAATCAAAAACAAAAATAGAAAAATTATACTTTTTATATATGTGTATTTTATATATATATATACTGATTGGAATCCTCCAGCACTTAAAAATCACATTAGAGATGAATTTTGGGATCCTACTGTTCACAACTCCAAAATCCATAATGATTTAAGGACATACTTTTTCCTGCTTCCTTCCTGGCTACCCCCTCCCCTCCAAAACAGTTCAGTATAGCCACGGCTCAAGTTTAATGGGAAGAGAGAGAAATGTGTGAATAGTTTTTTTTTTTTTTTTTTACTTTGGTGATCTGGGTGGCACATATTGCTCTTTGCCATTACGTCGAGTCACTCCCTGAGGTATAGCCCTATGGCTAAACTGGCGTCTCTGTTCCCTGATTTTTCCAGCTGCTCCCCTGGGAATGGTATTGCCTCGGAAGCCAGAATAATCCTTACTAGCCCTTGCGTCTGGCTTCTCGTGTGGTTTCTCAACAGACTTCTCAGGAACTCCGTTTTCTTCATTTTTGGTGGGAGACACTACATTGGAGCGAAGTTCCCGTAGTGGCTGCACAAGAACTGAAGATGGCTCTTTAGGGGGCTTCTGGCACACTTCAGCATAACTTAACTTTCGGGGTTCCTTTGAAGTGATAAGAAACAAAAAATAATTCATGACACACATTCTATAGATAAAATAAAGTACAAAAAAGATTATGTTAACCACAAAAAAACATGTTATTTTCTAGGAAAGGGCAATAGACACTCTCACATACACTGCAATTAGAATGTACTGGTACAATTTTAAAATATATATACATATTTGTTTAAAATAATAAGAAGCCCTAGCAATTTATTTATGATACAATAATTTCACTAGATGAATGAATTTATCTGAAGGATGTTCATGTCAACATTATCTAGTGATGAAAGTAATGCAAACAACCAAAATGCCTAAGAGGGATAAATTAATAATTGCATAGCCATATGATGAAATAAAATGGTTCCATCCTCTTTTCTTGCCATAAAAAATCCTGACAGTGAATTCATAAGAATTGCAGAAGGGCAGGCAGAATATTAATAGAAAACTAATAAAAAGTATTAATTACCTCAACTGAAAAAGGTGGAATGTTGTGAGAATAAAACACAAGTCATTAGCACTGATTCTAGAACATAGTAAGCATTTCAGTGGTAGCTGCTTTTTTAAAATAATTATTACTGTCATTATTAAATAAGACATTCTCAACCAATAAAAAGCTATACTAAAATCAAACTAGTTACATCACTAAAGGGATCACAGGCAAATTTTGTGGGGCTTTTTCCTACTTTTCTATATTTTCCCTATTATAAAATTATGAAACAATTCTGTATTTGAATGCAAGTGGGAGTAACCCCTCAGTGGCCACTCACAGATTTGTTAAGTGTCACATGTAACTGGTCCCCAACCCCTGGGTTGTGGACTGGTACTGGTACGTGGCCTGTTAGGAACCAGGCCACACAGGTGAGCCACAGGCAAGCGAGAAGCTTCATCTGTATTTACAGCTGCTCCCCATTGCTTGCATCACCACATAAGCTCCGCCTCCTGTCAGATGAGCAGGGGCATTAGATTCTCATAGGAGCGCAAACCCTCCTGTAAATTTCGCATGTGAGGGATCTAGGTTTTGTGCTCCTTATGAGAATCTAATGCCTGATGATCTGAGGTGGAGCTGAGCTGGTGATGCTAGCACTGGGGAGTGGCTACAAATACAGATTATTATTAGCAGAGAGGTTTGACTACACAATAAATGTAATGTACTTGAATCAACCTGAAACCACCCCCACTCCCGTTCTTGGAAAAACTGTCTTCCACAAAACTGGTCCCTGGTGCCAAAAAATTTGGGGACTGCTGATATATACAATGAAAAGAATTTTAAGAGGCTCAAGGTCTTGTTATGCTATCCAAAAATGATAAATTCTTCATCACTTGTAAAACAAAGAAGCTTCACTTTATTATAATATGATCAGGCAAAAAAAAAAAAAAAACAACAACAACAACAATTGAAAGAAACAGAATGAATAGTAAATTCTTCATTCCCTCAACATGACATCAAAGTTCCCATCTCTTTGCTGTAACCTTAAAACTCTTGGCCGGGTGTAGTGGCTCACGCCTGTAATCCTAGAACTCTGGGAGGCTGAGGCGGGCGGATTGTTGGCGCTCAGGAGTTTGAGACCAGGCTGAGCAAGAGTGAGACCCCCATCTCTATAATAAACAGAAAGAAATTAATGGCCAACTAAAAATATATAGAAAAAATTAGCCAGGCATGGTGGCACATGCCTGTAGTCCCAGCTTCTCAGGAGGCTGAGGCAGGAGGATCGCTTGAGTCCAGGAGTTTTAGGTTGCTATGAGCTAGGCTGACGCCACAGCACTCTAGCCCGGGCAACAGAGTGAGACTTTGTCTCAAAAAACAAACAAACAAACAAAAAAAAACCTCTTATGGTTTCTTTCCAATGTAGGCAGCTTCAATTTGGGCTACTTCCAAATGAATGTGCCCTAACAAAGTGTTATGTGAAAAAAATAATTTATTATCTAATGTATTATATTTTTTCTCACATAAATGAAACTCTTCAAGTTACCTGTGGAGCAACAGCTACAGCTGCATTTACGTTACTATTACATGGTGAAGCAGTATTTGCCCTTGATGGCTTCACAGTAGCTGGGGAAGAAACTGGTATAGTTATCTGGTTGAGAACATCTTTCTGAACAGTAGGATCCTCTATTAAATCCTTTTCTTGCTGAGTTGTGCTAAGGAAAAAAAGAGCTTGACATTAGATTCAGAATAGCAAGCAAACAGTTAACCAACTGAACGGAAGAAATAGCAATTTACTGTTGAAGTCTTCTACACTGAAACTTGTACCTTAATGCAGGCAGCTCAGCTGCACAGGGAGGACTGCTACCCATACTGAGCTGCTGGGCAGAAGTGCAGTCTGCCTGCTCATCTTCTGCAGGCACAGGGCAACTAACTCTCAGCTCTTCGCTATCCTTAAAGGAAAGATATTTCAACATTACACTCAGACATTTTTCCAAATAAGATACATAAATGGCCAATAAACACATGAGAAGACAATCAACATCATTAGTTATTAGAGAAATAAAAATCTAAACCACAATGAGACCAGGTGTGGTGGCTCACACCTGTAATCCTAGCACTTTGGGAGGCTGAGGTGGGAGGATCCCTTGAAGTCAGGGGTTCGAGACCAGCCTGAGAAAAAGTGAGACCCCATCTCTATAAAAAATAGAAAATTAGCCAGCTGTGGTGGCACACGTCTGTGGTCCTAGCTACTTGGGAGACTGAGGCATGACAATCGCTTAAGCCCAAGAGTTTGAGGTTGCAATGAGCTATGATGATGACACTATATCCTAGTCCAGGGACAGAATGAGACCCTGTCTCAAACAAAACAAAACCAAAAAAACCACAATGAAAAAACCACTTCATATCCACTAGGATGATTTTAATACAAAAGATATTAACAAACACTGGTGATAATATGGACCTATTGGAACTGTCATACGTTGAGGGTGGCAATGTAAAATGATGCACTGCTTTAGAAAAAAATCTCGCAGTTCCTTAAAAAGTTTAATAAATATGGAGTTATCATATGTCCCAGCAATTCGACTCCTAGGCATGTAACTAAGAGAAATAGAAACATGTCTATAAAAAAATTTTCACACAAATGCTCACAATAGCATTATTCATAATAGCCAAAAAGTGGAAACAACCCAAATGTCCATCAACTGGTGAATGGATAAACAAAATGTAGTATATCCAAATAATGGATTATTATTTGGCAATAAAAGAAATGGAGTACTGATACACACTTGAACATGGATGAACCTTGAGGATATTATGCTAAGTAAAATAAGCCAGTCACAGAAAGACAAATACTGTATGATTCCACTTATATGAAGTATGTAGAGTAGTCATTTGACAGAATCAGAAAGAATGCTGGTTGCCTGGGGCTAAGGAAGCAGGGAAAGAGGAGTTGCAGTTTAATGTGTATAGAGTTTTAGTATTGCAAGATGAAGAGTACTTAACACTACTAAACTATACACACCTAAAATGTTAATATGGGAAATGTTATGTCATGTGCATTTATCACAATTAAAAAAGAAAGAGTCCTAGAAATCAAAACTGACTGATGAGATAAATTTTTCAATAGGTTTAGAAGGTAACACTCAGGTAAACTTTGTAGAAAATACATATAAGAAAGACCAAAATTAAGAAAACTCAAAACAAGAAAAACAGAAGAGAGATGAAGAATTTTTTTTTTTTTGGAGACAAGTCTCATTCTGTTGCCTGGGCTAGAGTGCTATGGCATTAGCCTAGCTCACAGCAACCTCAAACTCCTGGGCTCAAGCAATCCTTCTGCCTTAGCCTCCCGACTAGCTGGGACTACGGGCATGTGCCACCAAGCCCGGCTAAATTTTTCTATATATTTTTAGTTGTCCAGTTAATTTCTTTCTATTTTTAGTAGACACAGGGTCTCGCTCTTGCTCAGGCCGGTCTCAAACTCCTGAGCTCAGCTTCCCAGAGTGCTAGG
>CAUYRT010042064.1:0-10741 GCA_963574885.1 Lepilemur ruficaudatus
AGCCTCCCGGGTAGCTAGGACTACAAGCATGCACCACCATGCCTGGCTAATTTTTTATATTTTTAGTTCTTTGGCTAATTTCTTTCTATTTTTAGTAGTGACAGGGTCTCGTTCTTGCTCAGGCTGGTCTTGAACTCCTGAACTCAAACGATCCGCCTGCCTCAGCCTCCCAGAGTGCTAGGATTACAGGTATGAACCATCGTGCCTGGCCGGCATTTCTGATTCAGTAGTTTGGGGTGTGTCATCAAGAACCTGCATTTCTAACTAGTGCCTGGTTGATGTTGTTGTTGTTGATAGTCATGAGACTTACTTTGAGTAACATTGGACTAGACAACTTCTTAAGGTCCTCTCTGGCATAGGAGCCCATAAAGTATGCAAACGTGCCTAACACACAGAAGCAGTGTCACTTTTATACTATGCCTTACGTATCCTAAAAAATTCATAGCTCTGTCAACTAATGGAAGTCAGTGAACTTTCTTTTATTTCTACAGTAGCAGTTGCCTTGCTAAGGGGACAATATACATATGTAGCCTAAGAGTAGTGTTTCTAGTATCTAGTAAAACATGCATCATCTACCTCTCATTACAAAAATTTGACTGCCTTTGCATATCACTTGAACCCTTATAAAATATTAAACTTCTTCTAGTATATGCCATATAAAGTCCCAACTCCATCATCTAACAAATATCATTTGACAAAACTCAATTCATGGAAAAAAAGTAATTACTAAAAAAACTTAGTGAAGCAAGAATTTCATAATTTTCAGAATTTTCTAAAGCATTTTGTTTATTAAAAATTTCCCTTTTCTGATATCTAATATATATGTTACAAAATCATGGTAATAGAAAAGGACACCTGGCTGCTATGATTTTGAAACATTTTTTAAGCAAATAATCATCACACAATTTTCAGATGAAAGATTAAAATTAAAGTGCTTCATACACAGGTTGCAGAACCCCTAGTTTGACATGAGTTGAAGGGTTGCTATTTGTTGTTGTAAATATACCTTGATAAATAGTCCTTTGGTCCAAAGTGCTTTCATGGGAGATGCTGATAGGTATGACCTCCTGTGTCATTGAATGGAAAACCAAGCATGCAGGTTAAAACTAGATTTCAGAGTGGCTTTGAGACTAAGGATATATTGAAGAAGTTGGGCTGAATCTAGTTTGAGTATATGCAAATAGCAGTGAGCTTTGAGGAAATGAAGAGGAAGGGCTGAAAAGGCACATGTGAATGCAAAATTGTGATCAAAGCTCTGATTTTGAGAATAATTTTGTAGGAAATATACAGTTCTGGTAGTTTGGGTAGAGATTTTCTTTTTAATCTCTTTGGGCTTCAGTTATACAGCTTACTCACAGCAGTGTTTTACATTAGCGGTTTTAATGTTCTGCTTTGCTTACCTTTATCAGAAACTGGAAGCATTGAAAGCACGTTAAACATATTTCAGATTGAGTACAAGACAGGAGAGAAGGGGTTTTGAGCAATGGTGGCAGAGTATGTGAAAGATAAGAAATGAAAGGAATGATAGCTGAGAGGCAAGAGGAAGAGGAGAAAAACAAAGGAGTAAGGAGAAAAAGAGAAGAAATTAGGAAAAAATAAGGAAAAGAAAGAAGTGCAGAGGTACCAGAGGGAGAGAAATAGAGGAGTAAATTTATTAACAAAAAAGGGGGCAAGAGAAGGAAAACAGTGTCCCCTCCCTTGCTAAGATGGGCTTGTGACCTCTGACCCCTTTCACACTGCTACTTCCCCACCTCCCACCTGGATGGGTCTCTAACCAATCCTGACTTTCACTGGCTGACTTACTCCTCAGATGTGCTTACGTTATGCCATAGACATTACATTAATTTCTGGTCTGTTTCCTTTCCTTTGATCTTTCAAACCAGGATGAAAATTTTGAGTGAACTGTTGGGTACTTTTTAGAGGAAGTCAAGATTTGATCTGAGACTACTTGGAAAATGGAATGACAAGGTAGAAAAAAGAAATTTTCTTAGAACTACAGAGATGGCACCTTACTTACATGGAGCATCTGACATCTATTTAATTCGATGTCACTCAACAAGGGTAATTGAGTAGTTAATGTATGCCTAGAACTATGGCTCATTACAAAAGACGTGGGTGCAGGCCTCTTTATGAATGGATTAGGTTCCAAGAATTCCTTTGTGAAAGTCAATTACTTAGAACTTCAAATGCATTTTCCTACAGAAATAATGTTAAACAGTGGTTATATTTTCCCATATTTAATCCATAATGTAACCAAGATATATTTGAAATAAGGAGTAGGAAAGAAAGTTAGAACACCAAAAATCGATCAGAGAGAAATGGCAATATAATTGAATTTAAAAGTTGTTCCTAAATTATGTTAAATTCTGGTGCAGAAGAAGAGACTGGGCAGCTTAGGATGGGATAGAGAAAAAACAGTAAGCTGCCACATGCTCTCCCTCTTCTTATGGCACACACTGCGGATTGATCACGGCCTCCATTTCCACTAAGTCCTCAGCCTCAAAATCCTTCTTAAAACAGTGTTTTCTGCAGCTGCTACCATTGCAGTCATGCCTGACATAGAATTGTTTGCCGTTCCATTGATAGAGATGTAATTTACTTTCAACATTACAAAGCAAAGAAACTTCTAGTGGTCCCTTTCAGGCAGGAGGCAAGGTAGAGGTGTAGATAGAACAGAATGTTGAGGCAGTGATAGTGGACACTTTGGGACATTGGTTGGCAGGACTTGGCCAAAACAAACAACTAACCTGAGATGAAAAACAGGGTTTCTAGGCTCGGAGTTAACCACACTGAGACAGTCTAGTGGGAGGCAGGTAATAGAGACAGAGCCATCTAACTTATTATGAGCTAACTATCCTTCAAGTACATGAATCAGAGGCCATCGAACCTGTGTCAAAATTCTCAACCGGCAGCCCCTCCCTGGATTGTGTATAATGAGATGGATATACATAGCATTGCCACTGAAGGTAACTGGGCAGTGAAGAATCTTGGTTCTTTGATTCGAAGGAAGTTGTCATTAACCTCCATTCAACTTCATCATTTCAGAGAAATCTGGGGGCTCTTTGGGATGCCTGACTAGTGATGTTATGATTCAGTCAGAAATATGACTTGAAGTTGAAATATGTAACAGGGAAAAGCATTTGGTTCCTACTCCTATTGTGTAAAATGATTTTCACAGTCTGGTCCACAGAGGATATCTAGAGCAATGCCCAGCTTGTCCCAGAGAATAACTGAAAAAATTAAAGGTGAAATTTGATTGTCTTGAGAAGTGACCAACTTAATAAAGGCCATGTTTTGAAAAACCTAAGTAGCGTATATCTGTTTCACTGGCACATGTACGTGTTCATTAAATTGGGGGAAGGGAGTTCCTATAAGTAGTCTTAAGTTTTGTCACAGTTTAGCGTTAAACTCTATTTTCTGTATGAAAACTTTGAAAGCCTTAATACTTGAAATATGTAAGAAATATAATTTCTTTTACATTCTTCTTTACTTACTTTACTTAAATGCTCAGGTTGTTTGAGTTCATTAAATACTTGCTATGAATGGCCAAATATGTTTGACTCATGGCTTTAGAACATTGTATAATCCACCAGAAGAGCTGTGTGTTTTTAAATTGTCCTTTAGAGGAGTTTGTCAGAAAGTACAAAAATGCTTACATTTCAGAGAAAGGAAAAAAAAAATCATAATTCATCTTGAAATATTTATTTCAAAAATCGTGCAATTTGCAACGTATCTTCCAAGTTTCCAGTTTTTTGTGACTTTAAATATTTTTTAACAATTTTAATTTTTATTAGAAAGACATTGTATATATAAATTAATTGTTACAAATTTAAAACATAGAAAGGAAAATAAAAATTTTGTAAAATACCACAACCCACAGATGATTGCTATTAACATTTAGTATACATTCCTACAGACTTTTTTCTATATTTATGTATATTTGTATATATAATCATTTGCATATAATGAGTTTATATGGTATATACTGTTTTTAAAGATGATTTTATCGTCTAAAATATATAATTAACATCTTCCCACATAATTAGATATTCTTCTGCAACATCATTCTAAAAGCCATATAGAAGAATTCCATGTGATGAAAGCATTATGATTTAAGTAATATCTTGCTACTGAACTGGGTTTTTTCCAGTTTTTGACTTTTTAAAAAGATCCTGTAAATAGTATTCTTGGTGCTCAATCTCTGGTCATCTGTGATTATTTCCTAAGGATAAATTTCTGGAAGTCTTGCCGAGACAAGGTTTTGTCACATTTTTATCTTTTATCTTTCAAAATGTTGCACCAATTTATACTTCCATCAGCAGTATGATGAAGTGCTTTATTTACTTTCAAATGGAATAAAAGCTTCTGCTAGATCTCAGCTTTATAACAATTTTATAGGTGAATCAATCTTCAAACAATTATCCATTGACTTTTTGAAATAGTTGCCTGTTCATCCTATCCAGCTTTGTAGCATTAGCCTTCACTTTGTTATATCAGATGAAGGACATTTTTATATATTCTTAGAAAGTCTAAAGAAAAGAAACATTACTTTCTGATGTATTCCATTGATAGCTTGAACTACTACTTTTACATGCTTATAACTCTCAACCATGTTTTTTAAGAGGTTGTTTCTAAGAATTTATTGTACTTAACTGATAAACAAGGTTTTGACTTTGCCAAACTCATTTTTAATCATTTAATCCTTTTAAATCATCTCCCTCTTCTCAGTTCAATCTATGCTAAGATTGTTTTTTTTTTATTCACAGTTTGTGTGCCTACAAATTTCCAAATGTTTATTTCACTTCAAAGTTCTTGCTATTATAATAATGCATGTTAAACATGCATGAATATGCAAAGACTTAAAGCCATTTGGATTTGAATTGCAAAGTCTCTTTCAGGTCATGAGCTAGGCATAATACTTTACTAGGAAAAGAAATTACTACATCAAATCACTTCTGAGCCAAACCAATACATGTCTCATTGTTTCCTTAAAGCTATATGTTCTTCAGAGAAGACCTAACTTTGTGCCTTGAGATTTCTAGAAAAATAGCTGAGGATTTTTTTCTTTGAAAAAATTTCGGTGCCATAATAGGTAATAGAAAGCCCTAGAGAATGTCTGAAGTCACATACATGTGCCTGAAAGGTGGTGAATGAGACAGTGTGATGGGTGAGTGGGGTAGGAGGGTCACTTTATCTATATGGTTGAAAACCAATGTTCTTAGTAATTAACTCTACATCTCATATAGACCCCACATGCAGCTTGTTAACAACAACAACAAAAATTCCCTCAGAACCTTTTTCTATTCCCCATTCAAAATATCCATTCATCCAAAGAGTCTCTGCTCTATGCACTTGGTAGGAAACCAGACTGATTTCCATAAAATATCCATATTTTATAATCACAACTGGTGGTGTCAAATACATATTCTAGTGTTTAAATTGCCTTGGAGTCAATTAAGGGAGTGAAGGGATTTAGCGAAAGGTGACTGAGAGAGAGAGATTTGTATTTCAAAGGATTTTGTGGACAATATATCACTTAATTTTAAAAAAGCACATTTCAGTGAATCATTATCTTAAATATCTATATCTACATGGGATGGTATTAGAAAAAGGAAGTCAGTTATTCTTTTGAGATTTTATATTGTAAAAGTCAGCAGAAAGTTATTTTTATCATGATTAACATTCTGTGGTTAAGCAAAGGCTGTGCGTGAGAAAGGCAGAGCAAACAGGTAAAGCATGGTTTGTTTGTTTTTTTAATTTTTCACATCCTTTTCTTCTGACCTCTCTATGGTACTCTGCTTATGTTTTGTCTAACTTGTCTTGGCTTCCCTAGTCAATGCATGAGCCTGGGAACCTAAATGCTTGCTGTTCTACCTGATATTGTAAAATGTGTCTACAAGTCACTTCATATTATGTTAGAGCCACATGTGATTTAATGTGGTAAGTTTCTCTTACTGGCACCTGATATTCCATAGGGAACAGTTATATGGTGATTTAAAAGAACACGAGAGTTCCAAGGTATCAGGTATCAGAGACCAGAAAGAAGGCAGGGATGTAGATGACATATTTTTAGCCTAGAAGCCCTTCCTGTTGAATCCTAAATTTGGACAGGATGGTAACACCTCATCTTATCCTGGAGTGAGGCGAGAACTCCTAATGGTTATTTGTAGGACAAGCAATAAGAGGTGTAGGAATGAGTCTATGTGGATTTGCATGTCAGGGAGCAGTTGTGTCCAACCTTCATTACAAGGGGATTCTCATTTTAAGATTAGAAAAACAATCTTATAGAGCAGAGAAAGGTTTTAAGGGATTAAGAGAAATAGTTCAATTCTTTTCACCTCTTTAGACAGAGAAATATCACAGAAAGGACAAGATGTGATCAAACTTTCTAAGAGGCATGGAATTAAAATGTAGAGAAACAAGAACTATTTCCTAATAAAGTAAACATCAGAGTCAGTATCAGAAACTTATTTGTTTGCCAATTCAAAATTTCCTGGATGACTTCCTAAATCTATATCAAAGTCCTGAGTCATCACATTTGATTTCCTTTTTGGCTCTGCTTAAATTCTACTGTATCAGATACAGACCTAATTATCATCCTAGTCACTTCTGTACTCTGCTGTCACCAAAAATAGAGTGTATTTATATTATAAAATAGGCTTGTAAATATCTCAAATACTATCACAGGTAATAAATTCAGAGAATCAAAATAGCTTTATATTTCCAAAAAACATCAGCGATTATATTTATTGCTTCTTGTTCTAAAGCAACGCAGCTCTATGAAGAATAACAAGTGCTCAGGGTTCATTCTGTGGGTATTCATCTGCATTAGATTCTTTCGGCTTGCAGTAACATTAAGTTCTTGCATTAAAAGTTGGAAGGGGCTGATCCGTGAGAAATATGAAAGTCAGAAAGACAATAAACATGATCCTGTGGCCACACTCAATAGGAATCCAGGCATAGAAGCTAAACTGGACTTCATAGGAAATAGAGAAACGGCTATATAGTTGGGCTTCAAGCAAACTGAACTAGTTTGATAGTTAGATATTTGCCCCAAATTCACTACAACTTGAGCCTTCCATGTTACCTGCTTAGTTCTTCAGCCTGGGAATTTCTTTCAGCAACATGAATCAGTTAGTCCTATTGTCTGTACTCTTCTGTAAATCTTTTTTCTGCTGTCCCCACTATCACTTCGCTTGATTCTCTGTATCTCCAGTTCAAGCTCTGGGGAGAGGGAATGATCACTATTGCCCCTCCTAGTTAGCTTACAGACTGGCTACTGTTGAATCAATGACCTTCCACTGCCTTGCCCTCTGGGATGTCAGCTGCATGTGGTTATTTCTGTTATAATGGGGCTCTGGGCACATCTGGCATGTTGCAGTTTTGCCTTCCCAATGCGTATGTGAGATCAATAACCAAGGTAAAATTGCTGTCAAAAACATGGTGATAACATTTTCTACCATTTTTATTTAAAGTAGTTATTTGTCATAAAACAGCATTTTTAGTAATATATAATGCCTAGTTTAGTAGATCTCTTACCTATACATTTGTTTAAAAATTGACAATAATAATATCTTATGTTTTTATAAAATGTAGTTTTATAAGTTATTTTCATTTAATTTTCAATACAATGACTTAAAAATCTATGAAGTATGCAGGCAACATATGTTACTCCTACCTAACGTGTTAGTATAAGGTTCGCCCCCAATAAATAAATAAGCAAAGCAGGATTGTACCGTTCTCCAGGTCACTCAGCCAGGGAACAATGGAGCCAGATTGGAGCCCAGGTCTTTGTATTACCAGTGAAGTGCCCCTCGTATGTAGCTAAGTGTTCCATCCACAGTACCTAGAAGCTCAATGGGAATCAACTGGTAGAGCATTTTTAGTACTAAAGGAAAAGCCTAGATACTGTGTGCTGGAAATATGTTTGTATGTCTTGAAATTACTGCTCTTTCTTCTGAACATTTCTACCTTTGGACACACTCAGAGCTTGAACATTAGAATCTTACTCACATATAATGTCAACCTCCCCAAATCTCAATTGCTCTGCCTAAGTGATGATTCTAACATTGTCAGTTGGGGTCAAAAGCATGTGAATGGTAATTTACAATATAACTTTAGAGATTCTATTTTAGTAGAAAGAGAGAGATAGTGAGAGACATGAGTACAAGCTGTCCCCATTTTTTTTCACTGTCTTTGCAATGTAGTATAAAATGGGGATTTGAAGAGAAGGTTTATGATGTTACTGCCTAGATTGTCTTCCTGTGACAAGGGAGTATTATTACCACTGGGGAAAAAATGCTCAATATTGGCAATTTACTATAAAATGCTAAATTAACAAGTCAAGGTAATTGCATGCTCCCTTTGCCCCCGATGAATTAGTGCGAATTGCATTTCACACTAATTGGTCTACAAAATTCATGCACAATAGGAACACTGGGATTTCTTCAGTTTGCTTGTAAATGTATATATACACAGAAATAACAAGACTTTTTAATTTTAATAGTTTGTTACAGACTAATAGGTGTACTAATTAGTCTACCTCTCCGAGGGTTCCTTTTGGTGACTACAAAAATCAAGAATAATGAGCAGTTCATGGTGGAGTATAACCAGAGAGCCAAGAATGGGTGCTGCATTTAACACAGACAATTTTAAAATATGTGAAATCTTAGAATTAAAGTTTTCACATAAAAGGGATATTACCGTATTTTGTACAATGCTTCTAACATCATAGCACATTTTTCGCTGACTTAAATAATTAATCTGGTGCTTTCCAGTCATTTTGTCACTACATAGTTTTAATCTTCTTCCATTAGATGAACCCATGTTTGGAAATATTGCCTTCCAGACTATATTTTCTAAATAATGCCTAATTTGTTGTACATTTTTTATTAATCAATGATGTAGGTAACTGTTAATCAGGATTTCTGAGAAGCATGGGTTGAGTGTTACCATGTCTAGCGAATATAATCTCAGCCTAAAGCAAAGCCACAGGATATAAAGTTAGCAAGGGGACATTTAATTGAGAGTAAATATGTAGCTTCCAGTAGGCTTCTTTGTGAAGTGTAGAGCAGGCAATAATCACTTTTGAGATTACTCATTAGCTCTCAGAGGCCAGATTGAAAATTCCAGGCTTGATTTCATTTGGAACATGCAAACAATATAAAACAGGTGAGTAAAGGAAATAACCTTACCCTTTCTAAGAGCTTTGGGGACTCTACAAAATCCTGAATTTTTGTTTGTTTATTTTTCATTCTTTCATTGAGCATGCATTTTGTGCCAGACACTCTTAAGGTGTTAACATGCCAATGAGAGCAGCAGTTACAGCACAGTGTAACAGTGGCCATGCTACAGGACTAGTCAAAGTCTGATGGACTGCCAGCCATGAGTTCTGGATCTTGCCCTTGATTTCAGGGAGAAAGTTATTGATGTTTCTTATGGAGATTATTATTGGTACAGGCAGGTTACATTAGTGTATTAGGTAACAATTTCAAGGCTCTTGATTTTCTGTCCATTTTAACTTACCTGGTTCTATGGAAGTCCAGCTGTTACTTTATAAACTACACTGTTAGTTTGTTCTGTGGGATGTTTCCAATAGCTGTCTCTTTAAGATATGCTTTTTGTTTGCTCTAAATTAAACCCAGCAAAGAGGCTGAATTCCAAGACATTAGTTGGTAATCATTGTGGAATTCTGTTCTCCGGTAATTGATTTCAAACTTTAGATTGACATAGAATGTCATTCAGAAAAAAAAAAGTACAGAACATAACCTGTGAAATATAACGTACATCTATGTTGTTAATTTTTAAAAAAAAAATTTTTAGAGACAAGGGTCTCACTATGTTGCCCAGGCTAGTCTTGAACTCCTGGAGTCAAGCAGTGCTCCTACCTCAACTTCATAAGTAGCTGGGACTATAGTCTATATTGCTTATTTTAAAAATGGATTTGCAGTGTTTTATTTGAGAAAAATATGTCTTTTAGGAACAAAATATATATTATACATTTCATTATTTTTAATGCTTCCAACATTCTAGTGAGAGTTATAAGGAATTGCTGTTATTCCCATGTGTAAATAAAGAAATTAAGATTGCACCTAGAGTGCTAACAAATCATACTAATTTTTTGTAGCATACATACATAGATAAATATGGATATATTGAGTGTGGAAAAAAGTTTATTTCTATAAAACTATGTTGAATGCTTTAAGTGAAATTTTGAGGAAATGCACCAATCTAAGTAAAATCAAAAAACTGTTTTATGTAACTTTTATAGCAAAATTACTAATTTGAGGGCCATATAGACATATGTTGGGATACCCAGAGTTAAAGGCAGAATTATCTGAGATGTTATGCCTATTATGGGTAATATGAAAAAGTGCAGTCACTTTCCTAATTATTAAAATGATATTTTCTGAGTGAGTATAACTTCACTGAATTTGACATCTGTAAGGCATATTTGATTTTAGATGATATTTTCCAGTTATAATGGCATGGTAGTTTATGGGCATTGGAAGTAGAATGCTACCTCACCATATCCAACTTTCCTCCCCTATATGTGTGGGGGTCTCTTAAATTGAATGAAGACTTTGCAGCACTCTTCTGTAATCTCTTTCTCCAGTGAAACAATGGGATGCTTTTGACTGAAAGTAACAGTGAAAGCTCCTCACTCATATTTTCTTATTCAATGACAAATTTATTTTGCAGACATAAGATGGGCTTCAAAGCTTGGTGCAATCAGCAGCTC
>CAUYRT010042067.1:0-83275 GCA_963574885.1 Lepilemur ruficaudatus
ATTTTTTACATATATTTTTAGTTGTCCAATTAATTTCTTTCTATTTATAGTAGAGACAGGGTCTTGCTCTTGCTCAGGCTGGTCTTGAACTCCTGACCTTGAGCTATCCACCCACCTCGGCCTCCCAGAGTGCTAGGATTATTGTTTTTTTCTGGATGTAAATGCAGTTGGGAAGTCTTTCCTAAGCCTTGGTTTTAGCAGTAGAGAAAAGAGAGAGGTTGAGAGCCTCCGTTTACTGTGGAGCTGAGGAGGAGTTAGCATTACCAGACAGAAAAGGTACAAAACAGAGGGTCAGGGCCCCAAAACAAATTTTACCCACGTTTTTCTCACAGAAAGGCTGGAGGAGAGGATTTTTGGTAGAGTGAAAAAGGCAATTTTCCCTCCCCAGATAGCACAGGTCTCACTATATAGGCACTGGGACTCTCAGAAGATATGACATATTCTTAAAGTATAATTGAAAATATAAAGTTTCAAGTAGAAAATTCATTACTTCTAATTTTCTTCTAATAATATAAGAAAGTAGTGATATCTATAAACCATAGACCCATGTTTATTATAATTGCTAAAAATAAGATGTTAACATTAGGGGAAGCTGGATAAAGGGTACACAGGAACTATTTATGCTATCATTACAAATTTTTTATCAATCTAAAATAGTTGCAAAATACAAAGTTTATTTTTTAAAATCCACCGTATGTTTAAAGTCCCCATCAAATCTATGGAATGTTTTCCTACAGATACGGAAGACCCCCGTGTTTGTTCTTCTTGGTGTTCATTTCTCAGTCCCCTTTTAATGGCTGTGTTCTCCTCATAACTTTTCTGTATCCCTGATCCTTTCATTTGATTTCATTTTGTGTTCTAGCCAGGAAAATCTAGCAATTGAACTTCAAAGAGACAGAATTCACTCAGCTTACTTTCCATTCTCTGCACTGTGGTTGTACCACGTTAAAATGCTTCCCCTTCAAATAATACACTGCATAGCACTTTCAAATATGACTATTTGCAGAAAACCCATTTTGGAAAATCAAACACAGCTCATAAAGGTGTTGACTGGGTACAAACTGCTTAATCCAGGATCATAGAAGCCTCTAAAGAGATAGTTGCCAGTGCTTCAGCGTATGAGAGAAAATAGAGAATTAGAAAAGAAGAGGCAAAGGAGAGAAAAACCATATAAGAAGACAGGGACTTTTTAGGGGAAAAGATAGAAGGAGGAATTTTTAATTCCAAATAATTTCCTATAATTCAAACTGGACAACTGATGTATGTGAGCTTAACTTAAATACTACCATCTAAGCCAAAGAAATGTTATGAGACTTGTATTTTAAAATCTTCTCCTGTCATACATCAGACAAAGCAACCTTTTAAAACATTCAGCTTTGAACTGAAAGAGTTCTATTGTTTTCTTCTCTTTTTATTATTCCCAAGGTTCCCAAAATGATACCTTTACTCCATCTCCATTTTCTATACTTGGATAGAAAACATCTTCCTTTTCCTTTTTTTTCTTTCTCCTCTTCTCCTCTCCCCACCTCCTACCTGCCTTAGACCCATAAGGGATAAAGGATCTTCAAGCATCCATGTATTAGTGATATTATTGGGTAGTGAAAAGAGATACTTTTATTTTTTTGGTAAAGTCTATTTTCCTCAAATCTCTTATTTCTTCCAAATCTCACCTACCATTGTCTACAAACAGTAACAACAATGAAAAAATAAAAATAAAATAGTACAACAGGTCTTGGCAGGCAGATGTCCTGAATATTAAGCCGGAGCCCTTTCTATGTTCCAACCAGGCACGTGTGAGCTAGAACCCTTTCTGTGTCAGACTGAACACTACAGGAGGCCAACGTTCAACTCACAAAACCTCACCTCCTCACCCTCCCCGACCTGAGTGCCAGGGCATTCATCTTTGTCAAAGGTTTTCTCAGAGCTTTCACACAAGCTCTTCCAGGATGCAGTGACCCCATGAGTGATAGATGTGCCATCAACCCTTCATGTTTACCAGCCTTTTAAGTTACACAAAGACAGCCTTCCTTGGCATCCTCTTGCTCTCCTCTCTGCGGAATCTTTCAGCCTCCCAATCCATCATTACTGGCACAGGCCCGCCCAGTTTCACCATTCAATGGAAGGTGCCATCTATTCACATTATTGAAGTCAGGGACGGTGTGACCACCACACAGTAGTAAGTTGGAGGTGCCAAGTTTCATTCAAAAGGCGTGAAGGATGCTGTGATTTACAGCAGTCCTAATGAGCTGGGGATTTCTAAACCTATAGGCACATGCTGCTTCTGCAACCTCTGCCAGCTCCCCCACCATTCATTCCCTGGGGTGTTGGACCTAACCCACTTAGAAAAATTTATAGTTTAACTACATTGAAAATCTTGCTCTGCCATCCACTTTCACTAAAAAGCAACACTTATTAGGAAAGTCCATTGGCATACATGAGAAGGGGTCCTAGCTTTACTTTTTTTTCTTTCTCCCTATGAATGCTCTCAAAAGGAAAGAGATTCCCAGCAAGCTGTATAGTAAAATAAAATCATGAGGCAATTTGATTTATTTCCTATTTATACCCTATATTCTTCTATAAAAGATTTGGAACAGAAGGTCAAAAGGCTACAGGTGCTGCCTATTAAGAGAGAGGATTTATGCTGTTGTATTTTAGTTACTTAATCTTCCTTCCCTCCAGGAATGTGATTTGTCATCAGTTACAACTAGGAGCACAGCAAAACAAACCCAGTGATTCTCAAACCAAGTAGACATGTACACACCACTTGACCTCTGTATGATCCACTCTAGAAAATGCTTCTGAGCATTAAACACTCAACCCCATAAGGTAATGGAATCATGCAAACCAGGCTGACTGAAACGGTGCTTTTGTTCCTTCATGTTCCACCACCCTCCCAACCCATCTCTCCACACCTTTCCTGCTTCTCAACTAATCTATTAAATCTGAGGCATAAACTGTTCATTTTTCCTGAGCTCTTCTTCCACACAAACCATGCTCACATAGTCTAAATGCTCGTGTTCTCCCAAAATTCATATGTTGAAGCTAAATTCCCAGTGCAGTGCTATCAGGAGGTGTGGCATCTAGGAGGTGAATGGGATTAGTGCCTTTATACAAGAGGCCCAAGAGAGCTTGTTTGCCCCTTAGGCCATATATAAAAGGCATCATCCATGGGAAACAGGCTCTAATCAGACACCAAACCTTCCAGTGCCTTGATTGTGGATTTTCCAGCCTCTAGAACTTTTAAGCAATAAATATCTGTTGTCTATAAATTACCCAGGCTAAGGTATTTTTATTATAGCAGCCAGTCCTTAGAAAGGACTAAGACACTCATGGAAATCCCAGAGTCCACATCTTGTTTCTTTATAAAGCCAACTTCACACTTTACTGAGAAACTGAGATCAAATTCAATACTCTCCACAAAGCTTTTCCCAGCTAATCCAGGCCAGCACATTAACCTCTCTTTTCTTGTGATTTTGTGGAATTTTGTAGTTGGTAAGGTGTGACAAAATGGTTCTGCTATAGAAGGTTCTTAATCTGCCACCATTCACATGGAAGAGTTATGTAAGAAGCGTAGGTACCCTACTGTCTGATTTTAACCTCCCTGCCCTGTGACAGCCATTTCAGTATAGAACAGAAGCACTCCACTATTTAAAAGTGGCATCCTCTTTATTATAATGCAAGAAACTCAAAATACAAAACCCACTGTAGATGAAACAAATTGCAGATACATCATCTCATATCACTTATGTTTGCATGTAAGTTCAGACCAATTTATAACTGTTTTTTATGCCTATTCCAAGTTCACCCTTTTCCCCACCCACGTTCAGTTATGTGCCATGGTATTTCTCCCAGCTCCATTTAGTCCTTAAAGATAGAATTCCACTATGTTTTAATCTCAAGCCTCCCTACTTAGGTCCTATTAAAACTGTGTCCTTCAGAAACAGTTGTGCTAGTGTACCTATACACTGATCATAGAATTACCCTGAAATAACTGCCTCTGTCCAAGCTCATACTCAAGAAAGCCTTGTACATCATTCTTTTTGACCCCAAATTTCTAGAAAAGCTCCAGATTCCTTTACAACCCCGGTTAACCTAGACATAACCATATAACCACAGGAGACAAAGTTGATGTTCCCATTTCTGGATCACAACATCAAAAAATATCCTAACATATTAGTGGCTCAATTGTAATTTCAACGACTCTGGCTCTGACCAGACTAAAATGACTTTCAGTTGACATACGTTTATGATATAGAATGCAGGAGTATTTTTTGATACTCTCATGTAACTTAGTCCTTGATTATAAAATGACATATTTTTCTCTGGTTATTTCATTTGTTTATGTGTGTCTTATCTGAAAAGTTCTCTAAGGTTTCCAAGACAGAACAGGTTTCTGTCTCCCTTAGCATCTTGGTAATTTGATTCCATATTGACATGTTAAACGATAGTATGCTGTCAGGTTTAAAGACTATGCCCCAAAAAAGAAAAGTTTAACAACTAAGTTGACAAACTTTTTCAGTAAAGAGCTAGAGAGTCAATATTTTAGGCTTTGCAGTCTATATAGCCTTTGCTGCAACTACTCAACTCTGCCGTTATAGCACACATAAACAAATGAATGTGTCTGTGTTCCAATAAAGCTTTATTTACAAAAACAGATGGCAGGCTGAACTAGGCTGGTAGGCCACAGTTTGCAGATCTTGAACTTAAACTATGAAAACATCGAAAGAGACAATTAATACATTATACCACCACTCCACCAACTACTCCTTTAATTCCCACTCAACAAGCAGTTATTGATGGCCCATTAAATTGAAATTGAGTGGTAAGATACATACATAAATAATACATACACAATAAATATCTCTGTCAAATTAACATGTACATTTGTGTCCTGAGGGCTCACTCCCAAGATTTTTGTGCCTCCTTATGCCCTACCTCATCCCTGATGATTTCATTTAAAAATAATCACAGATAAACTCAAACAGGCAAATTATATGTCGTTATTGACAGTTTTCAGTTGTTTTAATGTTTCATCTGAGTCTGAAGAAATCTATTCCTAAGTAAATGTCGATTCATTAAAAATTAACATCTGAATATTTGGCTAATCCATTGATTTCTGGCAATTAAAATCTATTACTGTAGAATGTATATCCATGAATGTCTTTCTCCTTCCCTCCCCTCCTGGTTACTTCTCAAATGCTTATATTAAATATAAATTAATGCAAAACAATTATTCCTTCTCATTGTCTATTTGGAAATTTGATAAAGCAAGTTAAACTGCCTGTCAAATATTTTTACAATTATTAATAAAATAACAGTGAAAATACTCTATATAATAAAAATTAGGACAACATATCCAAAGTATAAACAGTTTAACTTTCCACCTAAAATAATGCAAAATGTTTCATATTATCTACATTCCTGGGTTCATAACCCTCATAAAACTGCAATATTAAATAAAACTGAATAAACACTGGAAGATCAAAGCAAATTTGCCTTGCCTAGTTAGTTGACTCTAATGGACATGTGAGTTCCATTAGAAAGCACAACACAAAAAAACATATACAAATGTTAAAAGGAAAATAAGCTGACAACACAAAAGGACTTATCAACCAAAATAAATTTCTACCTTTTGGGCTATATAATAAATGTATAAAACTAAGATTGTCTATGTTTGGAATTAAGCCTGAAACGAATATGATATAAATCATAATAAAGCTAAAACATTCTTTTTCTTCTACAGATTAGCAACGAGGGAGACTTAACTCATTTCAACCACATTTTTCTAAGTAAAAAGTTAGTAGAGTTTGCAAATTAATCAGCCTTTCTATCTCCCACAGAAATTAAGCTTTCTGTTAACTCTTACATTAAGTGCTACCTCCTTCTAACACCTTTTCTTGCTGATCTTGCAAAGTTTTCAGAAATGAAACTAGAATTAGAAGTTAACTAACCTAGTGAAGCAGAAAACAAAGGTTTATTTAATATGATTCTAGTTTCAAAAAAACAACCCTCTCCCTCACCAAAAAATAAGCTAATAGTATTTATCTCTAGGAAGTTGGGATTAAAGCACGAAATTTTTATTTCATTTCTACTTTTTTCTATTTTTCTAATTTTCTACAATAATGCCTTGCTATTAAAAAACAGAAGAAATAAGAATTTAAAGTCCTACTAAGTCATTATAATTTGCATCCGTCATTTTTAACTCTTATGATTTATGTGTTGTTCTTACATAATAAAACTGGTACTATAACATATATTAAATCAATCCCAATATACAGAAATCGGTCCCAATATACAGAAATTGCTCCTCTATACATTAGTATAAACTTGAGTTTCACAGGATTCCTCTTGAGTTGAGAGCAAAATTCTTTATATAGTTCAATTACAGTGTGGAAGTAACACAAGTTAGGAAATCATGCAACATGCCATCTGCCTTCTCATTAAAGTAGTATGCTTTTTTAAAGAACATTTTAAACACTGTGCTTCATAGAGATCACTAGAAGACACTGTGAATGGATGGTAGATTTCAGCAACACTGTAGGAAACCACGGCTGAGTTTAGCAAGAGGGTAGTTGAATATGTGGAAGGACAAAATATTACCATAATTGGGACATTGACGGCTTTTATTTCATATTTAGGAAGTCTCACCAAAGTGAGATAAAAAACTCATTAGATTTGTGCCTTATTTATACTTGGCCTAAATTTTATTTCTAAGTAAATAATACACCAGTATATTTTGAACATATGCCATGTAATTTTTCCCAAAGTTTTTTTCTCAAAAAAAAAAAAAAAGTTAGAACAAGAATTAAATCTCTACTTGGAAGAAGTCACTGTGTTCTGGTACTAACAGGTAATGCTTAGGCCTCATCATTTCAAGGTCCTGCTCCACATCTGAGATTTGGATTTAACTGCTCAGGCCACCACTCCTCTTTCTCGGCCACCTCCCCTGACCATACCCTCCAAACCTGTTCTCTGGACAATCTGCCCTTGGACTTTCACCTCTTCCTGGGCACACTGGACTTTTCCTCCTCCACCCTCTCCAGGAACATTGTTCTAGACTCCCTGACCTTTGTAACTCCCCATGAAACCTCCACCTGATGCTGGGTCTTCTCCTCAAGCTCCTGGTTCTTTGCTATGGTCTTGCCTGAGAAAGATACGAAATCACACAGCCTTGCCCTTGACAGATCCTTGCCATCTAACTTAAGTTAGGCCTGCTGATCTTTGCACAGATGCCTCTTTAACACATCCTAACAATTAGCTCCAGAGTTAATCCCTCCCAAAGCTCCCCTTTCACTTCTCCCATCACCAGCACAGCTCCTAACACAGGACTTCACTACCCTGTGGAGACAGATGATCTCATGTATATTTGCTTCCACTTACTAGTTTCCAGAGCCCTCTTATAATCCTTGCTTCCAACTGCAGAGGAATACATGAACTCCCCTAAAACTAAAGTCTTTCTCCAGCACCACCCATTTCCTTTACTTTCTCTGTGTGTTTGTATTTTTCTTCCCACCTAGTTTTAAGTTTTTTTAAAACCATCTTTTGCTATGTCTACCATCCTTGCAAGAATCAGCCCTTCTTCTCAATTCCCAGCTCTTTCGATGAATGATCTGTCACTATCACTTTCAGCTTCCAGTCCCTTCCCTTCTCATAATTCCATCCTCTTCTCAGATGTGGGCAGCTGATATATGGCTCTCAAGACTATAGAAATTTCTCTCTTAGAAATCATTGTAGCTCTGTTTTCACCAGCTTCACTTTTATCAGATTTACCAAATTCTCTTCATATTCCTCATCTTTCTAGATGAGCAGTGGATACTGATGATAACCTTACTCATCCCTGCAATATGCATTTATTGATGCCCTATTCAGTGCTCTGTGCTGTGATGACATTGTACCCTGTTTAATTTTCAACCCTGTGCTATCTTTTTTCTGTCCCCATGTTTATGCAAATTACCTTTTTTCTTCCTCTCAACTCATAACTGGAGGCATCACTTAATGCTTTTCTGTCTTTCCATGCCCAAGGTCATAGGCACCAAATAGATTCACCTGAATTCAAATGTTATATTTTCAACTATTTGCAGAACATTTCTACTTGGATGTCCCATAATCATCTCAAACTAAACATACTTTAAGTTATAACTCATTTTTACCATCATCCATCCATCCCCAAAGCTGTTTGGCAATCCCACTTATTTCCTGTTTAGAAACTTTGAAGTTTGGCTTCTTCTATCCTTTACTGAATCTGTACTGAATTCTTTTGCTTCTTCTTTGAGATGTCTGCCCCCTTCCCTATTCACCTTGCCACAAGTCTTGCCCAGAACCTCTTCACCTCAGGCCTGTATTTCTATGACAACTACCTCAACTCTCACCTACTTCCAGTCCATCTGGTGCACTGTTGCAGATTAGCCTTCCTAAAATAATGCTAAAATACTTCAAATGACTAAAACCATGACTTACAGTGTTTCACATAAACAGATATTGTTTTCCTCATATAACAGGAAGTCCAGAAGCAGACAGCTGTTGGTGTGGGTTTAGTAGTTCAGCAGTAAAAGAAACAATATCTCTTACCCTTTTCCTCATGATAGAAAGGTTGTTACACAACTATAGACTTTGCATCTTCATTCAAGGCAGGGAGTGGGGGGAAAAGGGACACCGACATTTTATCAAGAAAACAAAAACATTTTCAGAAATGCCATCAGCAATCTTCAGCTTGGCCAAAATGAAGTCACAGAGCTGCCCTAGGTGCAAAGAAGGCTGAGAAAGTAGGAGATAGAATTGTCCTGAGTAGATTAGACCAATCATGATCCATCACTTGGTGATAGGCACAAAATTGAGGTCCACTTATCAAGAAAGGGGATTGCCCAATTTCGTTTTTTTTAATTCCTCCTGTATACCAAGATTTTCATCTAATCCCTTCTCTCACTATCCTGAACACATGCCATGCTCGACACCATCTTGTCACCTTTGCTCTCTTCACCTGCAACATTCTCTCCTCCACTCCCCTGTATTTACCAAATCCTATTTATCTTTCATGGCTTTACTCATATCCCAACTACCCAATGACCCAGTTTACCCCACAATGATTTCTTTCTTAAATGAACACTTTTTTCACTCATTCATTCATTCATTCATTTACATTCAATATTTACTTCTAAGAGGTTCCTATAATGAATATTACACAGTTGAACATTTAATTGTTCTTTATTTCCTCTGATTTGGTTTCATTTGTCTACAAACACTGTAACCTACATGAAGATATAAACTGCGCCTCAGATTTCATTTGTATGCCTCAGTTCCTTGCACAGCACTGAAAAAATGATAAGTGCTTAGTAAATTACTGACTGACTGAAAAATCCGATAATTGCCTAGAAGGAACAATACGTGAATTACTGAATATTAGAAGAAAAAAAAAAACACTGTGGTTGGGACTCTGAAAACAGCATATTATCTACTTATTTTGATCAAAATATATTCCATCAGACAAGAAAATAACAATGATTATATTTGCACTTTTGCAGCAAAGGTAGCAAAATATAATCCATTTCCTTTGAGAATGCTAAAAAGACCAGCAGAGCTAAGTAAAATTCAAAATTGTCACATAGAGAAGCAGTTTTCAGACATTTCAAATCTAAGTGTTAGTCTCCTAAGCCTTCTCCTGCAATGTCACGCAGAAAAAAGTCAAGTGATTTATTTTAGAGAGATGCTGATCTATATAGGGATTAAGAGATTGCAGCCTAACACGGCTGTCAGCCATGGAGCAGCTTTAGGAGTGTACTAAGAAGATTTCAAACTGGGAGCAACTTATGCAAGAGACACAATTTCTCTGACCCCCTAGTGACCAGGGTTTTCAACAGTCCTGTGATTTGCTTGTTGCCCTTTCTTTGTTGTATTTACTGAGTAACCACATTCAATCTCCCTCTATTCACACAGCCCTATAATCCACATATTTTGCATAAATTTGTTGTTCCATCTACCAGTTTCTATGTGAAACTCTAGAAGATCAAATGAAGGTACACTTCAGTTCATGTACCTCAGACATTTCTTCTTAGCTAACTTAAAATGTATGGGGACATAGTTTCTCCAATCAGAAAACCTGCAGCTTCATCACTCAGCTTACAGAGACCATAGAATAGAAAGCTTTGTAGCATTTGCCTCATTCCTCTTGAGGCTGAATAACGAGAACCTTTTAGAAGTTGGAAAAAGAAAGTAATTCACACGAAAGCTCATAAGCCTCCTCAAGTCCTCATCCCAGAGCTGAAATTCCACCCCCTGGAGGCGGCAGACCCACTGCACCACTGCTGGCCTGAGGTTCCTCTCTGTCTCTTTTCCCCTGTCTCCACCAGGAAAAAGAAGGCTCAAGGATAGGTCTTGGGGAAAAGCCAAAAAAAGCCCTCTTTTCCCCACCTTCATTTCTCTCAGCACCACGTGGTAGTCTGAGGATAGCTGCCTTCTTGAAAAGAGCAAAAGCTGCAAATAACACCCCTGTGAGAACTCTGTACTGATTGTCCAAAATATGAAGTCCAAGAGCCAATTTTTCAAATAAGCTAATGCCCATCTGATGAAAATCCTATTCTGTTTTGCCTATATTTTCCTCTAACTTCCTCAGTTCTCCCTCTATGCTGGGAATATCAGCATGTTGTGACCTTAATTACAAAATAAGAGTCAGAAAAGGAAGTACACCTGAAAGAAATACTATTGCAACCATTTTACTCCTGGATTTGGATATTGAGTAGTATTTAAGACACAATTTATTGCCCTATTTAGGACACAATGTCCACATCTGGCCCATTTCCTCTCCCCAACTCCAATCTCAATGTCACCCCCACATTTGTCATGTAGGTCAAGAAATATGTTTGTTCCATTCTAGCAAATAGCTTATGTTCTCCATTTCAATTACATTTTCATATAGTATCATACATGTTCTAGAAATTAGCAGCTGAAACAGAAATATTGAATAATATTTCATAGAATTATCTCATCTATTTCAATATCTCTAGTTCTTAGCAGTTATCTGACCCATATATATTCATTGAATCAGTGAATGAGTGATGTGGTTGTACATTTAAAATGTCTACTCTTCCTAACATAATAAGAGCTCCCCCAAGTTTCTGAAAGTGCTAATTATGACTCTCTAAATTGATCTAAAGAAGAAAAAAAATCAGGTAACTATAGCAAGAAAGATAAGAAACATTAGAATCCCCAAGAAGAAGGTTCAAGAAAAGTTCAACTGTAATAGAACAAAAATAGAAGTCCTTCCTCCTTCATGGGGCTTATAAAATAAAGAAAACAGTACACATGAGTATACCAAGAGATGGGAAAAGATTTCATCACTACAATAATAAACAAATCCTGAGAAGTAACTACGCATCAATTCCACTAGGTGATTTGGTAGAAAATTATGTGCATAACTACAGGAATAAGATTTCAACATGACATCAAGAAAGCGCCTTAAAAGCCTATAAGTATCAAAGATAAATAGTCCATGCTGCTCAGCATAAAGTGTGGGCAGATAGATCACTAGAGTTTAGAACAATTTTCTTCATGTTGAATCTAGAAAAACTACATGCAGGTCCCGAAACATTCATGCTAACTACTCTTGTCAAGAGCAAGGAGCTCTGTCTCTATGCCTCTGTCCACACCACCTCCACCCGTAGTCCCATTACATCCAGACATGTTTACTCTCCAAAAAAACGTACAAAGAACCTGTCAAAACGAAGCATACAAGGTTTTTCTTAAAGCATTCATTCAAGTACCACCCTAACATAAGGACTTTTAATGTTTCCAAAAAGCAATATTGCCTTGGGTGGAAATACCCTTTTCATATTCAAATACCAGTTTAATAAATAGTTTGACAAATTATCAGCTTATGGCTCTGTTTCTGGTATTTGTGAAAAAACACAAGATAAAAAAAAATCTAGTGAGATCCAAATTTGTCTAAGAGTTTCTTATTCTTCCCATTAATGAAAGGATCAAGGCAGTATATTCTCCTTTTGTTCCATTTTGTGCATAACAAAAGCATTTCTTTGCTTCACTGCTTTCATAAACTGCAGATCTATGTACAAACACAGTCTTAATTAAACCTGAGAAATGATTGTTGTATTTTGTACTTAAAAAGGAAAAATTGGTTCACAACAGAATAATTGTGCTGTTTATGCAGTACATAGGAGGATGGATGCTAAAAATTCTTAAATAACAGCATAACCTTAACCTTAAATTGTAGGTTGCCATGGGACAAGCCTAAGAGAACCCAGATAGAAATCAAACATTATTTATTGCACATTCTTTTAAGAAATTTCACTATACAATAACACTGAAAAAATACCCTAATAATAAATAAAATTCATTCCCAGCCATGGACTCCAAAGGATGCGCATGTGCATATGTATGGACCACTCCCAGAGAGAAACTGAGATTTTAACCCTCATTTTTTAACGGGGCACTAAGAATACCATGAACTTACAGTGCAGCCGAAAAAAAATGAAAGCAGCGAGTTAAGAGTGGCAAAGTTTCTAAAGACATCCGAGTCTGGCTTGATGAAACATGAACAAAATCTGTGTTGGATATTTTAAAACATACTACAGGTATATAGAGATATATACATACACAAGTCTCTTCTTTAATTCTCCTCTCTCTAGAACAAAAGTCTTTTTCTGACACTAAAGTGTCTGGAATTAGTCTCTTAATTTAAAAAAATCAGTAAAAATAGGAAATAATAAAAATTATATTATATGTACCTTACACATTCTATTTAAATATAAGGTTTTTGAGCATGGCTCCACTAATTCGAGCTCTCCGCTTGAATTCTTTTTTGAATAATGATGCATTTCAGTTTTGTTAAAATGCATCAATAACTTAAAAGACTTTTGCAAAGAAATTTAAGTAGCAAATTCTTTTTTATGATTTTTTTTCCCAAATCTTTGGTAGTTGTTCTGCCCTCACCTAATTTAATAATACTTTCAGCAATTCTCCTTTGCTGAGTCTTTCCAAAGCATTCAACTTAGTTTTCAAAGAAACAATAACTCTTTATATTTACACTCAAGTCACAGGATTATGTAATATTTAATTAAGTTATGTAATTGTAATTACAAGTACAAATGAAATAAACAGGTTCTGGAAAAATCTCAATTGACTCTTTGTAAGCACACAACTCAACTGATAAAGAGCATTTTAGAGAGGTGCCTATTAACCTCAAGTTTTACTAAAGGAATGCTGAGTATCAGTTAAGTGGATGTTGATTAAGGAAGCTTCTTCTATAACCTCTAAAGCAGTGTTTTCTAAAGCATGCCCCAGGGAAAACTAATTTTAAGAGTGCGATGAAATGAAAGGACTCTATGGGCAACTAAGTTTGGGAAATGCAGGGTTCAACAAAGCTAAACAGGTTTCTATTATTGCAGACCATTAATCTGTAAATAACTAATGTGCATTTTTAATTTCCAAGATGGCACTATAGTATGCAGTGTTCTCCCAGTGTATTTGATCAAGGACTTTGTCTTCATGAAGAACTTCATGGAACTGGGATTCCTAGGTGTATCCTGGTACTCAGATCATCCCTTCCTCCCCCAATTCCACTACAACTTGTTTAATTTACTTATAAAAAACTTCTGTTTAGCATGGACAATGCGATATTATGTGCATACTAGTCAGTTCAAGTTTTAACGCTGGGGGTGGTAGGTCTCCTTAATCAAGACTGCACACTGAGCCAGTATTTTATCAGAAAGGCAATGCTCCAGAAACAACCACTATACATACTTCTTTATCCATATTTTTATTACGACCTAAGACTTTGATAATCAGTATAATGTATGCTAGCACTGCATTTTAATTGGTAAAACTAATGGTTTATTGATATGAAGAATCTAGAAACAGACTCTTATGAGTAAAATTAAAGATGATCAAGAACATATGGAATAGCAAAAATATTTTGGAGATACCCTCCACTCTAATGTGACAGAGTATAAGCATCCAGAGGACTCTGCCCCTGAAGACGAACCTGAGGTTTGTTTCCTAAGTGGCCCTGTGTCCACTTGTTGATATAAGATTTGGGGTTGCCTGATGGCTGTGATAAGGGTAACAGAATCCAGCATTTGGAATGTTGCCCTGCCGGCCTTGAAAGAACCTTTATGCCAGGTATTGGCACTGGGACTTCCTAAGAAGTTGTATAACAAGCTGTATAAGCTGTTTTTTGCCTTGCTTTCTATTAAGCGTTTATTTAATCAATGTCTCTGTGTGTAGCAGAATTTAGTCTGGCTTGCTTCCATTATGACCTAGTAGCAAAGTTCTGTGTAGTAGCTAACACTCACGCACCTCAAATCTCTTCTGAATTATGAACCAAGGGGAGAAAAAGCAAAAAGAAAAACAAACAAAAAACACTAAGGGCTATGCATGATCAAATCAGCTTAGGTTAATTTTCAACTCCTGTAGTCAAGGCAGAAGAAGAAATTATCTGCTGATCTATTCTATGATAGAGAAGGAGCCCCAAAAGTCTTATTTGCCCCTAAGAGACTCCCGTTCACTTGCTCCCAGGCAGATAGCTCCCTCTGATTTACCCAGATTTTACCAATAGCATGTTTGAAAATGCACTCACGTTAGCAATGAAAAACGCTTCTAGTGAACTTTAGCTTCTCATCTTGGTACAGACTGATAGAAAATTAGCCAAGTGTTTCCTTGGAAAGCCTGAAGAATCTGAATTGATGGGATAAGATATTATTCCAACAGTGGGAAAGCAGGGTATCTCATGGTCTTAGAGATTTGTGTACATGCAGGATGGGCAAGGGAAGGCCAACTTAAAAATAGACTTGACTGACATAATTGTGTGCTGACAGCTGTGGACTAAACGGATGGAAAGGAATCAGGAAGAGCAAATCTGATATAATTAGAGAGAATTCATTGATGATTCTTGCCTGAAACAACCATTAATATGTTTGTTGAAAAATGATGATTTTCATTCAATCATTCTTTCTACATTTACTTGTTAGAATATAACTTCCCTTTTTATGTACTTATTCATGTATTCATTTATGTCAGTATGGACTCAGATGTTTATTTTATTCTATGTGTTCCTACCATCTATTTTTATGTTCATATTTTCTTGTATTTGGCTAGTAGAAGCCACTTCAAGCTGACTCATGTGTCCTGTTGCCATGTCTCCATCATTCTTTGCTTAATTCCTTACTTTCTGGTAACACAAGCTGTTCCAGCCTTGTCTTGTTCTTTTCCTGCCCCAGCAAAGAAGAGGATTTGTGTGATTTTTACTGGAGAACAGTATTTAGAAACCAACATAATAGTCTAGTTATGCTCATTGCTACTGAATTATCATTGCTTCTTTCCTCTCAGAGGATAGAACTAGGAGATTAGATAGATAGACACATATCCATATCTGCATGGCTATGAAACCGTGAGTTCATACTGGTATCTACAATCCCAATCCAACACCACATGGGTTCACTCTAGCCTTCTATCTTTTCCTATCTATAATTCCCCTCTCCGACAATGAGAAACCTGACCTTCATTATCCATAATAGACATATTTATTTTCAGAGTCTCAATGTGTCTTCCCACAAGATAGTTATTAATTACAAGGGGAAAGAGTAATTTTATAGTACAGAAATAGGGGAAAGAGTAATTTTATAGTACAGAAATATGGTAGACACCACATCAAGTGAGCACAAATAATGGCAGAAACAGATACCAGGAGCCCCTTGACATGAGACATTAAAAAAGACACAACATCCTTTCTGTGGTGTTCTTGCCAAAAATATATAATCTGAATCTAATCATCAGAAAACATCAGACAAACTCAAAATAACTGGCCTGTACACTTCAAAAATGTCAAGGTCATGAAAAACAAAGATATATCGAAGAACTGCTCCAAATTAAAAAACACTTTAAAAATCACAGCAAAATGCAACATGTGATCCTAGACCACAAAAATTGGTTTTTGCCCTTTGTTATAAAGGATATTCATGAGACAATTGGCAGAATTTGAGTGAAGTTTAGATAACAGTACTATTGCTGTTGATTTTCTGGTTTTGATCATTGTACTGTGGCTATATAAAAGAATTTCCTTGTCTTTTGAAATGTACTCTGTGGTATAAAGGGACAGTGAGTCTGTAACTTACAAACATTTCAGGGGGAAAAAGTGTACCCCCCCACACAGACACCACATACATGAGGTGAGGTGAGGTGGGGAGAGGTTATTTCTCAAGAAAATCTACTGCACAGCCAGCCAGTTAAAGAAAATAAAGAAGAAGGCTAGAAACAGCATCTTAGGAAATAGCCAGCTTGAGGGGGTGGGGACAGGAACTCAGAGGGAAAAAAAAGAAGCAATAGCAATAAATCATGCAAAAGGAGAATCAGGAAAGTTAAAGAAAGTTTCAGACCAGAAAGGGGGACGGGGGATTTCCAGTGTTGCACAAAGGTAAACAAGATGAGATTGGCTAAAGGGTTATACTCAGCAGTTTGGGCAGAAGAGTATTCATTCCACGACACGTATGTTTTGAATATTTGAGTAGTGGACATGCACGATGGATATACAGAAACTCGGCTGTCCTCAAGGAGTTTACATGGTACTGGTCCCCAGAGGAAAGAGTATCGGTAAAATCTGTCGCATTTGAGGACAGCTGATATCCCGAATCTCCATCTTCAAGGTATTATCACATGGAGCATTCTTGAAGCCAGTAAGTTCTGGGGCCCTCTGTCTGGGTTCCCTCCACTGATGGGGCAATTCTTTGGAAAATGTGGCTTTCCTTGCAGCAAGGAATGAAAGTCTTTGTGAGAAGAACCTGCATTCACCCAAGAAACTTCATCTGACCAGGTTTAATTAAGATAAGGCTTCAGAAAAATGCTAACGCTGCTCCTGGTATTTTCTATGCGAAATGTACTGAACAGTACTCATTGCTTCTCTGATTGCATTTTATCTTTGTGGTTCAGATTCCAGGTTTGTCTGCATCATTAAAAGTACTCTTTTGTCCTTCATTTACAAGAATCAAATTTTACCTATTCTATAATACGTCAAAACACATTTTCAACTTGGTACCGAAGCTGAGAGGAAAGATAACACTGCTCTTTACATGTTACCTGATGATCCTGTTTTTATTTGACTTTGTAAAGTTTAGGAAGCTGGGCTGGGGATCCTTGAACAGAAAATCCCAAGTCCAGTTCTTAGCTTTTAAACAGACCAAAGCAATTCCCAATTTCCTAATATAATCATTTGGGTCAGAGAGAGGCATCGAATAAACACATGCATTTCTTGTCCAGATAATAATAATTAAGATGATAACAAGTAATACTTTACATTTTACAAAGCTCTTTCAAGTAAGTTCTTATTTGATCTGATAACCTTGTAGTAACATGAATACATAAAATTTCAAATCAAAAACCATTGAAAAACGTGATTTCCATTCCCAGATTCCTTTATCTCTATAAAGCAGTCTGTGATATAAGATTCTAGCACACACTAGATTAAGCCCCAAACCAGAAAGTCCATCCATAAACTGAATTTGGAAATGTAATAACCTAAAGAAAACAATGTTAATTAATTAATAATTTGGTTCACTTGATGTTTAGCAAATTGTTTAATTTAAAAAGTGACAGCAAAATTATCTGGCTGTTTGGTCTCTTGCACACTCCTTTTGTCTTCGTGAAAGTCAAAGACAGACACAACCCTATTTTATCTTTCTGAGGCAATCTCCTGTCACTGATGACACACAGAAGCTTTAATTAAAATGGCAATTAAGGATTGGAAGGTTTTTTTAAAAAATTCTCATTTATTTTGAGCCTGCTTTAGAAATGTTAATGCCAGTGTGTTTGCCTTGTGCAGCCGTATCTCAGAAAAACGTCCAAATATTTAAAGGCTGACTTCTTTTGGCTTTTGGTTTTAAAAAAGAAAAGAAACCAATAGGTCTTCACAGTTTGTTAGCACATGATTTGGTCTTAGAAAATGATTAGTTTTTTGAGACATATGTGACAAAACTGTCATAAAGACCACAAAGAAATTTGTCATTAACTTTTCTTTCTTTCCAAAAGGGAGGAACAATATTTTGTGTTTCTCTAAACATACATGAAGAAATAAGCTTTACTTTCACTGGATTTATTGTAGATTCATTCTACATGCTCCATGAAGGAAAGATAACCTAAATCTATAGGTACCAATCTTATATACCAATGCTATAGGATTTGTGCTCTCAAACGATTTTGGATACAATGTCATCAGTTTTCTAATTGTCACCCAACATACTGAGAGGCACAAGTTTCGTGGTAACAAGTAATATTCAGTCATTCGTGACACAAATATTTATGGAGGGCCTATGAAATGAAAAACATTCAGAGATTCTGATTCCATAGGGGTAATAAGACATACATATGAATAACAATAAAATAAAACCAAAAGTGATGTGTAAGAAGAGAGATAAAGAAAAAGTACTGCTGAATCGTTAATCCATATAATTGATAAATAAAATCTCATTCATTTTAATGTTGCTGATATTTCTAAATAAAGTGGACATTATAATTAAAAGTCAACCAACTATAATACTGAAATGTTGTTTTAAACCAAAATGCTCACTTCCACAAAAGATTCTGATACCAGCACCCCAGGAGATGAGACAATCTCAAAATCACTATATTGCTTTATCATGTTAAAACCACATTATATTTTTAAAAATTCAATAATGACACAACTACATATTTATTTATTTAACATTATCTTATTAAAGCAACTAAGGCATAATGTATGGAATTTTATTTGAACATGTTTTAGAGCACCTTATTAAGGAACTGATATTTTAATTAAGCTTATCAATTTTGAACCTTTGAATAAAATATAAAATGAAGCAAAAAAGGAAATCTTTGGAAGATCCCAGTACCTTACGAACACGTAAAGCCTATCTTCTATGTTATAACACTCACTAGCTGAAGCGCCTACCATCCCTCCCGGGTCTACATTAGAGTAGAAAATGCTTTGATTAGAATTCTGCCTCTATGTTGTATTAACTTTATAAACTTGGTTAGGCTGCTTCACCAAGCTCTCTAAGCTATAGTTTTCTCATTAGCAAAATAGGATAGCAATATACTAACCTCATAGAGCTGTTAAGGAAAGTAACTGCAATAATGCATGTATAGCAAATTATACTGCATCAGGCACATAGTAAGTGCTCAATAAATGATAACTACTGTCATCATCATACTAGTGTTAGTTAGTATGTGCTATATGTACGTGCACATTCAATTCCCATACTGGTCCCATTCACAGAGGGGAAGGCTATTAAAAACTCCATCATCATCTTCTCTGCTTCCTAAACTTCTTTCATCTTCTTTTCTCCAATTTGAGGAAAACCTTTTACTTATACGTTATTCTGGGATCCAAATCTTTGGAGTGACAGGGTGAGGTGACAACACTATCTCCAGGCAGTGTTCCCTACCCCTAGCTCAACAACAATAAGCAAGAAAGAGAGGTGGCTGGAAGAATGACCAGCCACTCCAGTGGGGGCTGTAGAGGGCTTCCACTAGCCTGTACTCAAAGGGTTCCCAAGTTTCCATTTGGCAATGCCATCATCCCAGACAGTATATGCCACTATCATGTGTCTAATATACTGCTTTTCCTGTACTCTGGTTGTTACTTAGAGGTACAGTGATAAAATTACACAAAAGTGCCTGCCACGGAAGCAATTTAGATTCCAAATAGAACGTAATTCTCATCTTCACAATAGGAAAAATATAACTCCTAACAAGTGAACCTTAAAATGCTATCTAGTAGAAAATTTTTTATGTGTTTATGAAAATCTTAAAATTATTCTCTAGAACAATTGTGTTCTCTGAGCTTAATAAAACAGACAAAAATAAATCTGAGATTCAAGTGTTGGACTTCATTGTAAAGAGTAAAGCAAGTAATTGGGCGTGCCAAAAATAATTAAGTTGTGAGAATCATCAGAAAAGCCAGATAGGAACTATCACCCTCCTAAAGACAGAAAATCCTTAGGAGGATGAATTACTCTTAGTCTCAGCATCAGAGAGTTCTCAAGCACCTGCTAAAGATCATGATCATGCTGTGAATAATGACATCAGTCTCCCTAACTCCTTCATTGATATGCTGTGAATAAACCAAGTTGAGAATTGTCACTCATTTATTTGTCCATTTTTTTATTCACTGGAATTCAACTATATTCAATTTCAGAATGCCTGAAAATCATCGTGTGTTTGAAATCTCTTCTCTTTAAATAGACTTAAAATATATGTTCTGCAAAAAGAAAAACGGAATCCCAGGATGGAATAGCTTGTCTGAATGAGCCAGACAGGGCCATATTAGAAGCCTCAAAGAAAATAATTCCATAAAATTTCAAATTTGCTTTTATCACAACTCTGAACATCAAAAGCTAGAGAACTTGGTGAGAAAACAGACAATGAATTACCTTTCTGCCTGAACAGGGAAAGGTCAACAGTGACGTGAAGTATAGCAGTTTTGTGTGTAAAATGACTATGACCTCTCTCTTCCCATGTCACATGAAGGATAACTACTTTTACATTAGCCGGGGGAGAAATTTTTCAGGGAATAGGAATTACTGAAAAGAGGAGCTGTTTGAAGGGTAAAAAGAATTCCTTCTTTCTGTTAATGTGAAAATAATATAAACCCCCTATCAGTGTTTTGATGGCAAGGACTCTGAAGCAAAGGAGTGTAGTATATACATTTATCTAAAGGTTCATCAGTTTAGGAAGGGGAAAGGCCAGTGGTAATCTCAATCCCATTCTTGCTGAAATTATACATGACCTAGAAAATAATTTACTCTCAAAAAAAATTAAAAGTCCTAATGAGGCTAGGAAAAGTTTGCATTAAATATATTACAGCAATGGATATTTTTCCATGTAATATATGCATCTTTATTTAATTCATTTCATGTATGTATAATTTTTATTTTTAACTTTTTATTTTGAGAATATTTTAGATTTACAGAAAAATTCTAAAAATAATTTAAAGTTCCCAATTACCCTTCCCTCAGCTTTCCCTACTGTTTGCATTTTATATAACCATACTAAAGTTATCAAAACTAGGATATTAACATAAGTATAGTACTATTAACTAAACCACAGATATTATCTGGATTATATCAATTTTTCACCAATGTTCATTTTCTTCCTTTTCTAGAACTTTTTAATAAAAAATTGCATATATTTGTGGTGTGCATGTGATGTTTTAAAATATATATACATTATGGAGCTAAATTTGAGCTAAGTAACTACGCATTACTTCACATACTTATTTTTTGTGGTAAGAATACTTAAAATCTACTCTCTTGGAGATTTTCAAGTATACAATACATTGTTAACTATAGTCACTACGTTGTACAATAAATCTCCTGAACTTATTCCACCCAACTAAAATTTTGTATCTTTTGACCAATATCGTCCGAATTCCCCCACTCCCTAACTCCTGGTAACCACCTGCTTCTATGAGTTAGACTTGTACAGATTCCACATATAAGACAGATCATGTGGTATTTGTCTTTCTGTGCCTGGTTTATCTCATTAATTGTAATGTTCTCTGAATTCATCCATGTTGTTGCAAATGACAGGATTTCCTTCTTTTCAAGGCTAGTTTTCCATTGTGTATATTTACCACATTTTCATCATTAATGAACAACTAGGTTGATTCCATATCCTGGCTGTTGTAAATAATGCTGCAATGAACATGGAAATGTACATATCTCTTTGACATAACTGATTTTACTTCCTTTGAATACATACCCAATAGTGGGATTGCTCGATCATATAGTAGTTCTACTTTTAATTTTTTGAGAAATGCCCATACTATTTTCTATAATGGCTTCACTAATTTACATTCCCACCCACAGCGTGCAAGTATTCTCTTTTCTCCACACCCTAGCCAACATTTGTTATCTTTAGTCTTTTTGATAATAGCCATTCCAATTGGTATGAGGTGGTATCTCAGTGTGAATTTAATTTGCATTTCTCTGATGATAGTGATATTTAGCATTTTTTTCATATAGCCTGTTTTAAATAGCCTGTTGTTGTATATCTTCTTCTGAGAAATGTCTGTTCAGTACTGTGTCCATTTTTTCATCAGGTTATTTGTTGTCTTGCTACAGAATTGTTTGAGTTCTATATATAATTTGGATGTTTTTAATAAAACTACTAAACTCCAGATATTTTTATTTCTTGAAATCTTTGAGTACAGTGCTGATAAAAATTTGCAATCTGAAAATTTACCTTCAATCCATGATAGACAAGTCACTAACCTGAGTTTTAGTTTCCCCTTCTGTAACATAGAAATGGTAACAACTATACTCTTTGATTAATTCTCTCTCCCCTTCCCATTCACTCTCCAAATCATTCACAACTATAATAAACTTAACCAGTACATCCAACTTTCCCAAAATGTGTTCCATGAAAAATAGACTCCATAAAGAAAAATGTCTGTGAAAACCAGCATTTTATATCCCTATCTTGAGAAGTCACATGCATATTAGTTATTAAAGGCCATGAGAAATCTTGCAGTAAATAAAGTTGTCAGCATTTTTCAAATTTATTTGATTACAGAAATCTTTGTTCCCAAGAATATACTTTGTTCTCAAGAGAACACTATGATAATTACTGCATAAGTCCATGAAACCAACATATATGCTACCACCTAACTGATGTCCTCTTCCAAGATTGCAGACACAATGCCCAGGAAGTTAAAAAATAAGTAAAAACTTGGAATATTTAATTCCAGCCTTAAAACTAAATCTATAAAGAGACAATAAATGACCCACCACAAATGATTACACCTTATTTTCAGTTTGAACAAAACCTTTGGTCCAATAACTTGAGAACAAGTCATCTCAACAGCTCATTAATCATTATTTTAAAAATTCACAATCTAACATTTTTAAGATTTTTCAGAAAAGGAAAGTCCTAAGTGATAATTACCATTCCCCAAACACTCCTTTATCTGGGTTCTTAATAGGAGTTTTTCCAGGCCATCCAGGATTCATCCTCCATGGGGGTTGGGGCCAGGATTGTACCTTGGCAGCATTAGTCACACTGGATGCAAAGGTGTGGGACTCCACTGTTTTCCTCAGGGATGTACTCAAACTGAAAAAAGTGATATTCGAACCCACACAAAAAACTGATATGTGTTAGATATTAGTATGCAATGAGAAATATAACCACCAACGGGACAGACATTCAGATTAGCTGATCAGCCCATTTCCTTTCCACATGGCAAATAGCATTTAAAATCTGATATGACAACCCATATGTCTATCAATGGACAGCCTCATGAATAAAATATTATGTAACCATGTAGTACAGTACTACGCAGCTATAAAAAGAAATGGAATGATTTTCAGGATCTACTGTTACATGAAAGAAACAAGGTCCAAAAAAGTGTGTCTAGTATACTGCATTCATGTAAGAAGGGGAAGGGATTTATGAATAGTTATGTGCATAAATATTAATATATTTATTTTTTTACATATGCATGAGTCTATATATTTGCTTATACTTATTTAAAAGAAACAAAAAACTAAACAAACATAAAATAAGCTAAAAACTATTTTTTAAATTTCATTTTTTAAATAGGAATAGAGAATAGACAGGATTGAATTCTTCAAATGTCCCTTGTTTCATAGTTTTGATTTTGGAACTATGTACAAGTTTTAGATCATTAAAAACCATAGTTAAATAAAAAGGAAAAAATCAAAGAAATCTCTAAAAATAAAAAATGAACTGAAACAAATGAACTTAATTGTACATTAAGTTGAATTTAAACACCAATTTTTGCCTACACATTCTAGTGCAGGCAGGAAAAGAAGCACTTTTTCCTCCTCTATAAGAAAGAAAAGAACCACCAAAGAAATTTTAAAAACTGTGTTTGATGTCCTGTTGTTTATGATACCGTCATTAGGAATTACGTTAAAGTCACTAGGAATAATGGAATTAAGTTAATTAGGAAAATTCATTTATTCAGATATTCTTATGATGCCACTAAAGAAGATATTAGTTTAAAAATATTTTATCACTCATTGTAGTAATTCTTAACCATCAATTGCTTTAAGATATGAAATTCTAGTGTCTATGTAATAAATAATTTTAAGTCTTAAGTGGCAAAGAAAGAATCCTATTTATTTTTGAAACTCCCACACAATCCATAACAGTATATAGTATACTCTGAAATGTTTACTGTTGAATGAATGTTTGCCCAATATTGCTCAGGGAATACATATAAACTGTTTAACAATCTTTTTCAGATTATAGTTTTACAGAATAAAGTTTAGCATTTTAGACAACTGTTAGTCCAAAAGCATTAAAAATACTATCATCTGTCCCTATTGCCAGAAAAGCAAAGATTCCCTTAGAGCTGAGAAACCAACAAGTCAAATATCACTACAACATGATAAACGGGTCTGTGCTGAGCTTTACACAATGTTAGAAAAATATCAAAAATTGGCTTGGAAATCGTACGTAAAGATTTACAAAGAGAATATCTCTTTTGTTTATCCCTCCCCTCATTCGTTAAGTAAGTATTGAGTGCCTGCTATGTGGGAGACTTTTCCGAGATGCCCCTATGATGATAGGTTACTGCCTGGCTGACAGAGAGCCTGGCAACACCGCAGCATCAGATAGAACACACGTAGTGGGACAAAGGCACTGTCACCCTACATGTTCACCCAAACTGGTTCTCCTCAGAGATTACAATTTAAACCAGGCCCAGTTCTAAGGCTGAATCCTGTAAGATAATTCTAGACTGTCTCAGGAGGAAGCAGATGTTTAAAACTGGCCAGAATCCAAGGTCTTGACCCCATGTCTATTGTTCTTTATGAAGGTGAATTCCCATTGTGTTTTGGGGCATGCTAAATGGGCATCACACATGTCACTGTGGTTTTAATCATACTAAAATACATTATGCAATTTGGGCAACTCATATGTATTGTCAAACGACATGGCACATATTATTCTCCTAATCACTATCATGATTTTAAGAGTTGATTTCAGATGGTGCTACCTTTGTATCCCCCATTGCCACCTTCCCACAAAAATCTGTGTGAACACAGTGTGAAAATCGCCAGTCTCCGTGCCCTTCATGGTCCCTAGCTTTGAGAAACTTAATGAAAGACAGTCCAGAAGCGGCAACGTAAGCATTGATTAAGTGCTGACTTGGCGCTGAGGACTCTGCAAAGTGCAATGAAAGGTATTAATAAAAAAGAAGCATGAAATGTGTTCTGCTCTCCAGACTCTTACCACACTGTGGGGGAAATGAGACTTATATAATAGAAGAAACAACATGAGAAAAACCTGACACTGAGCTTTGTAACTTCAAGTGCCTTCAAGGTTGAACCTTAAGTAATAAGCAGAACTAAGTACCAGGCACATTTTTTTTTTAAACAGTATGTAATTTTATTTTTTCTTAAAAACAGAATAAGCACATTTAAGTGCTGAACATTTTTTCATAAAATTTTAAGTCATTATCCAAAAGGATTCATTCTCTGTATAAAAATTGCTAATAACAATTTTTTTTCCTAATGCTCACATGGTGTCCTTTTGCTCCCCTGCCTGCAGTTGAAACAAAAGCAGTTAGACCAAACTCCCTCTGAATTCATTTGATTTTCGAGCGAAGAACGAACAAATAAGAACAGAACATATACAATAACTTTGTAAAGTTAACTTGGCTTTAATCTCTCATCTACTAATGGCACTATGGGCAAAATACAGGGTACAATACAACTTTTATGTTGGTTGACATGCTAAAATGACTCAGTCACTTTAAAAATGATTAGTTAGGGCCAGGCACCGTACAAGACAACCTGTGGCCATTTTGTTAATCCTCCCACAATCCTATAAGGCAGTTTTATTCTCCCCATTTTGGAGTCAAGGAAACTATAGATCAGGAAGTTAAATAACTTGTTCAAGTCGCACAGCTAAAAAGAGTCGCAGCTGGGATTTGAATTCAGAACCACCTATGACCCCAAAACATTTCCACTAGGCTGTAGCCACCGTGCTCACAGCTGCACAGAGCATTGTAGTTTATAAATAGCTTTCTTAGAAGGAAGATACCCACACGGGACTTGAAGGAAAGAGTAGCAAAGAAAGCTCCAGGGTGAGCAAACTCTTAGTGCTTTCAAGTTGGGGTAAACAATTTTCTCACACAAAATGGGTTTGCTTTTTTGTGAACAGCACAGGGAACATGAGCGTGTGGATCTTTCACTCTTCTTCCAGCCTGCTCTCCTATTAATTGGCTTTTACTACCTTGGCCCTAGAAGTGAAAGACTCTATTGATCAGCCAGGGCTTCAAATGGGTTGCTACCGACTGCATCCATTCTTCTGTCCCTCCCCAGCAGCATCTGCCTCCCGCTAAGTGAGGCATTAGTGTCACTATTTTACATGATATTACATGGGGCATATTAGCACTTTTGAAAGGAAAAATAAAAAGGGTTTTTTTTATTATTCACATGTCAGATTTGTACATTTTACATAAATGTTTTGCAACACATACAATGTGTTGTAATTTAGAAAGATCATGTCAGGTAAGTTGTAAAATTTGTTCACTTTCAGTAAGATAGACATATATATATAGTATATATATATTTAATGCATCATTCTAAGCACCACTGCTTTACCATAAAAAGTGTTTTCAGATGAGTAATCAAAATTTTGGCTCCAGTGTTTTAAACTACAACATTTTTATTTATCAAGCACAATGCTCTGAGTCCACTGTTGAGGGTAGATTGCCACCACCACCACTGTGATCAGCCTCATTGCCTTGCACTACCCATATGACATATGGCATACATTTTTATCCGTTTGTTAACTTGGAACTCTGTCTCTCACTTTAGATTGTAGATGACTTTATTCACTATTTGTATTACCAGACAGTACCTACCTAGCCCACTTAATAAATATCTAATGAATGCATAAATCATTTCCACACCAAGCAACCCAGTCAGTATCTCTTACCTATTAAGTTATTAGCGTAATAGGTATTAACTGATCACTACTATAACCAACAAGATTTACTACAAACCAACTAAATGTAGGCCAAATAACTTCTGCCTTCTAAACTGTGAAGTGACTACTTTAAATTGTGGAAGAATTTATGAAAAGTTATGCCTCTGAGATAATGTTTTATATTTACTCTTAAAAATATATCTTCCAATGACACTTTTTACTATGCTCTTGGGGTCCCACTAAACTCCTCTTTGTGTTCCCTAAAATGAACAAGATAAATACATAGATAGATACACGATTGATTGATTGATTGATAGGCAAGAGCAGTAAAATGACCGACATGCAACTATAATCCCCCTAAGGTTTCAGATTAGATAAAATAAAAGGACAACAGCCTCTTTCTAATGGGGTGGGAATCAGAGTTCCTTAATTTTATTTTCTTCTGAATCTCTGGACATGTAAGTACCAAGGGTAAAATAGATGATATATTTTTAAACATTAAAACAAATGGATTCAGAAACTATACCAGAGAAAGCAATACAGATAACTCTACTGGCTACAGCTTTACAAACTTGAATGAGGCTCAAAAATCTTTAGGGGGAGAATTCCTGTAATAGACCTATGTTTTCAGAATTGACAAAATAAAAAGGAAAGCAATTTTCACAGGTAGAACATCAATGTACACCTCCCAGAGACCAAAGACCTTAAAACAACTACCACATATTGTAGATGGTATTAAGTGAATTATTTGCAAAGGCTAATCTATGTGTACATTTGAACTGAGTCATGAATAATTCATTTAAAATGAATTAAGCACTTAAGGCAAATGCAAGACTTGTTTATGCACTTACTACAGATGCTAGCACATATTCTCTATAAAAAATCCAGTATTATTTCTTTTTTGGCATAAAACTGCCCACATGGTTATAATAAAGGTAACAATATCAACAATAAAGGTAACAATAATAAAAAAAATAAAAAAGCTAATACCTATTGAGAGCTTATCATGTGCCAGGCACTATGCTAATCATTCTTTTATAGAGTAGTACATTTAAATCTAATCAGAATCCATTACACTGTGGTCCCTTCATTATGCCCATTTTACAGATGAGTAAACTGACAACTAGAGGAGTAAATCGAACAGGTTCACAAAGATGATAAATAGAGAAATTTGTATTTGAACCCAAGCAGTCTGACACTTAAGCAAGAGCTAGGAGTTTAATTAATAAACTATTGTTGTACTCTAAGAATTTTCACTCCTCTAAAACAGATGCCACTTTTCTTTCAAACCCAAACTTTTCTACCTAAGACAGCCAAAGAATCATTAAGCCAGAATATGTCCTCATACACAGAACACCAGTTCACTGCATTAGATCATTAGATTGTGCTGCTTTCTATGAAATAAAAGGACTACTTTGTTAACCAATTTTTGATATGAAATATGCCCTGAGATGCTTTTCTAGAAATGATGATTCATACACATTCTTTTACCTAGCTCAGGTTGGGAAGGTTGATACACAGGTTGAAACAGGCCAAGAGGAACTAGAGGCAAAAGTGATGGCCACGAAGAAAGCAAACTTCACTGCTTTATATCAGATGTTCAACTGGCCACAAAAAATTAAGATCTTAGAAGTATGAATTACTTGGGTTGAAAAATAATAATCATGCTATTCCAAATCCCCTAGTATTCATACTGAATAAAGAAATGTTTAATGCTCACACAGAATATTGTTTTAATTTGCTTCAGCTGTATAAAAAGATCTATTAAGTCCACTTAGATGTTTAAATCCCCCACTGTGCTGGTTTACTGGTTTACTGTTGTTTAATAATGATTCATCTCACGCACGTCCTTACCTATTTGTTTATAATTGGTCTAATCACCACTGGTATTTGCGTTGGGTTCAGACCACCTATGGAATGCTTTCTCAGATTTTCTTAGTGAAAGTCAAAAGATTTTCAGTTAAGCTGTGGTTGAATAAAACAGCAAACCTCTTTCCAGTGTAATATTAATTACCATGGTACGTAGACATGGTTAGAGTCTCTGGGTAAGATTTACCCAAAAGGCAAATCCCAAAGGTCAATTAATGGGATTCAGCTGGAAACAAACACACACAAAAAAAAAAAAAAAAATGAGGGAAAACCAGCAGTCCTAATGAAGTGGTTGCAATTAAAGCATGATGATGACAGTCTCATTTAGTCATAGCAATTACTATCACAGATTGATCTTTAGTATCACCATATAAATCTAAACCAGGAGTGGTGTCAGCAAGATGGCAGAATAGGAAGCCCTAGACACACCTTCCCCCATAGAGACACAGATTTTAAAATGACAAATGGGCCAGATGCCTCTGTGAAAAAATCCAGACACCAGTTAAAAGGATTTGCACCCCAGGCAAGTGCAAAGCCAACCATACCAAAACCTGGTGCAAAACTTCACACTTACAAATCTGGTATAGATTTTTTAAAGCAGAAAAAGTAAGTATAAATCTATGTTAATGGATATGCAATATAAAAACAGATAGTCTGTGTCATCAATAACAAAGAGAGAGGGGGCAGAGATGTAAAGGAATAGTTTTTATACACAATTGTAGTTACCAGTTTAAAATAGATTGCTATAACATTAAGATGTTTTATGTAATTGCCATAACAAAGAAAAAATCTATAGAATAATCACAAAGGCACATTTTGGTTTGGTGATTCCCAATTCATGAATTGCTTCTTACTCAAACTCTTTAAAATGAAAGGAAAATGAGAAGGGAATCAACACATGTCACTACAAACAAACAAACAAACAAAAAACAATGAAACACAAAGTAGGACAGGAAAAGAGGAAAAGGGAGACAAAAAAACAAGACAGAAAACAATAAAATGGGCTTTTATTAAAAGGTCCCAAAACAATAGATGCTGGCATGGATGCAGAGAGAAAGGAATGCTTATAAACTGCTAGTGGGACTGCAAATTAGTACAAACTCTATGGAAAAAAGTATGGAGATTGCTCAAAGAACTAAAAGTAGACCTACTATTTGATACAGCAATCCCACTACTGGGTTTCTACCCAAAGGAAAAGAAGTTATTTTATCAAAAAGACACCTGCAGTTGAATGTTTATTGCAGCACAATTCACAATTGCAAAGACTGTGGAATGAACCCAAGTGCCCATCAATTCATAAGTGGATTAACAAAATGTAGTATATGTATATCATGGAGGACTGCTCAGCTTTTGCAGTAATTTGAATGGAGCTGGAGACTATTATTCTAAGCGAAGTATCTAAAGAATGGAAAAACGAATACCACATGTACTCACTATTAAATTGTAACTAATTGATGAGCACACATGCACAGAGGGAAGTAAAACTCAGTGGAAATCAAGCAGCAGGGAGGAGGGAATGGACAAAAACCTATTAATGGAATGGAAAAAAACCTATTAATAGGTACAATGAACACTATCTGGGTGATGGACACACTTATAGCCATGACTCAAGTATTACAAAAATGATCCATGTAACGAAAAACAATTGTACCCCCTTAATATTTTAAAATTAAAAAGGGGGAAAAAAGAAAACAATAAAATGGCAATAGTAAGTCCTCCCCTATCAGTAATTACTCCTAATGTAAATGAATTAAATATGCCAATTAAAAGCATAGATCTACTAAATAGATATTTAAAAAAGATACAACTATATGCTATCTATAAGATTCACTTTTTTTTTTTTTTAAGAGACAGGGTCTCACTATGTTGCCTAGGGTAGCCTCGAATTCCTGGGCTCAAGAAATCCTCCTGCCTCAGCCTTTCAAGTAGCTGGGATTATAGGCAAATGCCACCACATTCAGCAAGAGACTCACTTTAGATCTGAGGACACTGCAGAACAAATCCCAGAAGGCCTGGGCTGACCCAGCTCTTCCCGCTATTACTGATTGTAGTTCTCAAAAAATAACTATAGAATGTGCTAGGAATGCAGCATCCTAAGTTAAGGAGGAACTATCTGGAACATCTTGGACTATGTTTCTGTCCCTCCTAGAACAGGATGCCCTGCAACACTTTAGCCCAGCAGATCAAATTGCCCCCAGGTATAAAATCCAGAGTGGACACTTTGGGGGTCCTTCACCGGCACTGTGACGTAGGGCACACACAGACACCCTGGGAAGCTTTCCTGAGCTTTGAAGGATTGGCCCACTATGAATCCTAGGCTTCTGTTTTCTCTTGCTGCCTATCTGTGAGTAATAAAGCTGCTCTGCTTAACTTTTTGGGGTCTTCTGTCTCACCAGACTCATGCAATTGATAGAAATTACAGATTGGTAACCAGTGAACCTGCTTCACAGACACAAATAGGCTATAAGTGTAAGGGTGGAAAAAGATATTTCTATGCAAATGGGAATCTAAACAGAACAGGGGTGGCCATACTTACATCAGAAAAAATTAGACTTTAAGACAAAATCTGTCATGAGAGACAAAGAAAAACACTATATAATGATAAAAGGGCCAATTCACCAGGAAGATATAACAATTATAATAGATATTCACTTAACATTGGAGCACCCAAATAAATGAAGCAAAACTGACAGAACTGAGAAGAGAAATAGAAAGCAATACAACAATAGTAGGAGACTTCAATACCTCACTTACAGTTATTTATAGAAGCAGACAGAAGATCAATACGAAAAAAGAGGACCTGATAAGTACAATAGACCAATTGCACATAACAGATATAGACAGAACACTCCACCCAACAACAGCACAACATACATTCTTCTCAAGCACACATGGAACATTCTCCAAAGCAGAACACATGTTAGGCCACAAAATGAATCTTAACAAATTTATAAGGATTGAAATCGTACAACATATCTTCTCTGACAACAATGAAATGAAACTAGAAATTAACAGAAGGGAAATCAGAAAATCCATACATATGTAGAAATAAAACAATGAATGTATAAACAACCAATGAGTTGAAGAAGAAATCAAAAGTGAATCTAGAAAAATATCTAGAGACAAGTGAAAATAAAAATATAACATACCAAAACTTATGTAATACAGTGGAAACAGTAGTAAAAGAGAAGTTTATAGGAATAAACATCTACATTAAAAAAGAAGAAAGACCTCAAATCAACAACCTAATTTTATACCTCAAGGAACTAGAAAAAGTAAAATAAATTAACCTTAAAGTTAAAAGAACAAAGGAAAAAATAAAAAATTAGAGTAAAGATAAATAAAAGAATACAAATAATCAATGAAACCAAGAGTTGGGCTTTTTAAAAGATGAACAAAATTGACAAACACTTGGCTAGACTAAAAAAGAAAAAATGAGAGAAGACTCTATAACTAAAATTAGAAATGAAAGAGGAGACATTACAACTGATGTCACAGAAATGAAAAGGATTATAATAGACTACTATGAAGAATTATATGTCAATACATTGGATAATCTTGTTTTAAAAAGGATAAATTTCTAGAAACATGCAGCCTACCAAGACAAAATCATGAAGAAATAAAAAATCCAAATAGATCTATAACTAGTGAAGAGATTGAAGCAGTACTCAAAAACCCCCCAAGAAAGAAAAGCGCAGGACCACATGGCTTCTCTGGAGAATTCTACCAAATAGTTAAAGAGTCATTTCCAATCCTTCTAAACTCTTCCAAAAAAGTTGAAGAGGAAGGAACAACCCTCAACTTATTTGATGAGGCTAAGATTACCCTGAAATCAGAACTAGACAAAGATACAATAAGAAAAAAAAAACAAACTACAGACCAATATCTCTGATGAATATTGATATAAAAACCCTAAACAAAATACTAGCAAACCAAATTCAACAGCACACTAAAAGGATCATACAACACAACCAAGTGGGATTTATACCTGAAAAGCAAGAATGACTCAAAATACAAAAACAATCAATGGAATATACCACATTAACAAAAGGGAGGACAAAAACTACATGATCCCCTCAATTAATGACAAAAAAGCAGTTGACTCAATTCAACACCCTTTCATGATAAATACACTCAACAAACTAGGAATAGAAGGAAATTACCACAACATATTAATAATAAAAGCCATATATGAAAAGACCACGGGTATCATTATACTCAAAGGAAAAGACTGAAAGTTTTTCCTCTAAGATCAAGAATAAGACAAAGATGTCCATTCTTACCAACACTATTTGACATAATACTAGAAGCTCTAATCAGAGCAATTAGACAAGAAAACGAAATAAAAGACCAACATCGCAGAAGAGAAGCAGCAAAACTATCTCTATTCACAAATATCATGATCTTAGTAAGTAGAAAATCCTAAAGATTCCATGCAAAAAAAAAAAAAAACCTTGTTAGAATAGATGAATTTAGCAAAGTTGCAGGATACAAAACCAATGATTAAATATCAGTTGCATTTTCTATACATTAATAAAGACCAATTTGCAAAAAAAATTAAGAAAACAATCCCATTTATTATAGCATTAAAAAGGACTAAATACTTAGCAATAAACCTAACTAAGGAGGTGAAATATTTGTACACAGGAAACTACAAAATATTGCTAAAAGAAATCAAAGAAGATACAAATAAATGGAAAGACATCCCATCCTCATGAGTTGAAAGACTTAATATTGTTAAGATGTCCATAAAACCCAAGTGATCTATAGATTCAATGCAGTCTCTATCAAAATCCCAATGGCATATTCTGCAAAAATAGAAAAAACATGCTAAAATTCATAAAAAATCTTAAGGGACCCAGATGAGCCAAAATAATCTTGAAACAGAAAAACAAATTTGGCAGTCTCATACTTCCTGATTTCAAAACCTACCACAAAGAAACAGTGATTCAGACAGTGTAGTACTGGGATAAAGTAAGATATATAAACCAGGAATAAAATAGAAAGCCCAGAAATAAACTACTGCATATACAGCTAAATGATTTTCAACAAGAGTGCCAAGACTACACAGATGAGAAAAGACAGTTTCTTCAACAAATGGTGTTGGAGAAACAGGATATCCAAATGCAAAAGAATGAAGCTGGACCCTTACCTTGCACCATATACAAAAATCAACTCAAAATAAAGACTTGAACATAAGACCTAAAACCTAGAAGAAGACATAAGGGAAAAGCTTTAGGACATTAGATTTGGCAAATGACTTCTTGGATATGAAACCAAAAGCACAGGCAACAAAATCAAAAATAAACAAATGGAATGACATAAAACTTCTGCATGTCAAAGAAAATAATCAACAGCGTAAAAGGGCAACCTATGGAATGGGAAAAAATAATTGGCAATCATACATCTGAAAAGGGGTTAATAGTCAGAATACATATGAGCAACTTCTACAACTCAACAACAAAAAACAAATAACCAGATTTAAAAATAGGCAAAGAGTATATGTGGTGTACACATGGAAGTAACATTCATCAGGTGTCAGGCAGGTAAGAGGGGGTTGGAGGGAATGGGTATATTCACATCTAATGGGTGCGGTGCATGCTGTCTGAGGGATGGACACACTTGTAGCTCTGGCTCCAGCGGTGCAAAGGCAATATATGTAACCTAAATGTTTGTACCCCCGTAATATTTTCTGAAATTTTTAAAAATTTGATTTAATTTAAAGAAAATCAGCAAAAAACTTGAACAGACATTTCTCCAAAGAAGATATACAAATGGCCAATAAGTGTATGAAAAGATGCTCAACATCACTAATCACTAGGGGAATGCAAATAAAAACCACAATGAAATATCACCTCACAAACATCAGGATGTCCACTATCAAAAGAACAGAAAATAACAAGTGTTGACAAGGAAGCAGAGAAGTTGGAATACCTGTGCCCTATTGGTGGGAAAGTATAACGGTGCGGTCCTTATGGAAAATAGCATGGAGGTTCCTCAAAAAATTAAAAATAGAATTACTCTACAATCCAGCAACCTCACTTCTGGGTATATATCAAAAAGAATTTAGAACAGGACCTTGAAGAGATATTTGCACATCCCTGTTCATATGGGATTATTCATAATAGCCAAGAGGTAGAAGCAATAAATGTCCATCAACAGATGAATGAATAAGGAAAATGTAGTTGATACACACAATAGAATACTATGCAGCCTTAAAAAATAAGGAAATCTTGTCTCATGTTACATTATGAATGAACCTCGAGGAAATTATGCTAAGTGAAATAAGCCAGTCACAAAAAGACAAATACTATATGATCCCACTTACATAAGATAAATGTGGTCAAATTCATAGAAACAGAAAGTAGAATGGTAGTTGCCAGTAGCTGAGGAGGGGGAAACGGTGGGTTGTTGTTTAATAGGTATAAAGTTTCAGCGTTGCAAGATAAAAAAAGTTCTAAAGATCTGTTGTACAACAATGTGAATATACTTAACAATACTGAACTGTACACTTAAAAATAGACAATATGGGCAATTTATGTTATGTGTTTTTTACCACAATTTTAATAAATCTAAAACCAGGCCCAAAAAGTTACACAAGTAAATGCAATATAGTATAAAAAAATTGGAAGAAGTCATTGTAATTGTAATTCAAAATTTAACTACATTTCTGGAGATAATAACTAAGACTGAAGATGATCATTAACATAGCTATAACAATCTCAACTTGGGATGTAAACAATGAAATCATGAGCATTATGTTATGTTACTGGAGTCCTCTTTTGCTTTGGCCACCAGGAAGCTTAGAAAGAAGTATTAGCATTCATTCTCAATGAACATATTGGCCTAGGTTTGGGAGGCATGTTTATGTCCCTCGCTCTCTCCAAGAGTCCAAATTACTATTAATATTTCTAATTGCATATATCGTTCATTAAAAATCACATTATATAGCTTTTCTGGAGGCACTCAGAGTATACATTATAAATAAAATAGGTGCTATCAATGGTTGTAGAGCATGAGGGATGGAATCTGAACTTTAAACAACTGATTTATGAAACACAGACGGGCGTGCATACAGATTCTAAAATGCCTTTTTTTAGGTTTTTGATAAAGTTGGCATAACTGACTCCTGAAAGAGAGCATTAACACTCCACTAATACAATGACAGCCTTTACTCTGAGAAACAGTGATAGTTAATTAACATCTTTTCTTTGCACTGTTTCACTGAAACATCATGTCAGTAGGCTCCTTTGTGTCTCTAACATTGTAAATTTGCTATTTTTAATACATGTACTTTTTAATACATATGCATGTTCATTGCCCCTATTGAGACTGATTATTCCAGCTATTCTGCATGGGTTATTGACAGCCAAAAGAACTTTATATTATAACTAAACAGCCACTAGGTTACCAAAAGGAAATGCGAACAAACATGAGGGAGGTAAGGGTGGTTAGAACACTTTTTCATTCAATTTCTAGGTTTCCCATTTCTAGATTTCCTAGGAGTTTCATTTCTTTACTGTGTGTAGTGGGCTGAATGGTGATCTCCAAAGATAACAGTTTCCTGGAACTTGTGGATATTACCTTATATAGTAGTTTTTGCAGATGTAAACAAAGTAAAGATTTTGAAATGACCCTAAATGCCATCACATATCCTTATAAGAGAAGGGCAGAGGCAGATAAGACACATACACCGAGGAACAGGCAATGTGACCACAGAGGCAGGGACGGGAGTGACGCAGCCACAGCCCAGGAAGACCAACAAGCACAGAGGATCCTACCCTAGGGGCTCCTAAGGGAGCACAGCCTTCTGACACCTTGATTTCACACTTCTGGCCTCCAGAGCTGTGAGAAAATAAATTTCTGTTGTTTTAAGTCACCAAGTTTGTAGTAATTTGTTACAGCAGCCTCAGGAAACTAATATACCATGGAATTCCTTTGGACTATAACCTGCACTGTATGTGAAATACGCTAAATAACCAGCTCCTTGTATGAAAGTTTCAAAAACAAAAAGTTGAGTCCCATAAACACTTCAAAAGTGAAGTTGCTCAGTGAAGTAGGAAAAGCACTAGAGAGTTTATTTGGATATCTGGATTCTAGCCAAGTTCGAATCAGCCAGGTGACCTTGCACAAGTCACTTTCCTTCTCTAAGCCTCACTAGTGAAATAAGAGAGCCCAGCTGCCAGCTTTAACAATCTACAGTTTTCATTCAAAATGCCCTAAGATGTAAAGCAAACATTTTACCCACTTTGGGGCCTTTATTTCTAATAATGTGTTGCCTTTAAATTGTAGGGGCATGAGTACCTCACGGTTTACAAGGCATTGTTATAAGTAGAGTTTGATCTGACACATCAATCCTCATATTAACATCCCAGTTTTTACATTTTTACATTCCTCTTCAGAACAGTAGATCACTGTGCATATTATAGCTGCTTCTATGTGTCCTGATCTCATGTTATTTTTTAATTAAAATACTACACATCATCAATATCGAGGGACATTTTAAAATCCTGCCGTCCAAAGCAATAATTGTTTTCATTGGCACAGATTACCTTCTAATCCTTATCTTCATGAATCTGTGTCTACTTCATGGTATCTACACATAGCAAGCTGTTTACTCAGTATTACAGAGCTATAAGGGTTCCTGTCGCTCACCTAAAGAATATCCTAAGAAGAGGAAGCAGGTGCTTTTCGAAAGTGGTAAGAGGCTTTGGGGTACAGCTCAGTTTCTAGAAGGCAGATCAACAATCATGCCATGGGTCCTCTGCAGAGAAGACAGCTCTCTGTTTCATTGCTCCAAAGGGCACGAAGGCAGCAAAATGCTCCAGTCTCATTCTTTGAATATTAACAATAGAGAGACTGGAGCCCAGAGCAAGAAGGCAGAGTCTCGGCTATAAATCAGCCCGCTCCCCAGGAAGGGAATCCTTCATCATATTATTGTACACTCAAAGGTTCCAAACCATCGGAAAAATCCAGGAGATTTGCCTGGCACCATCTACCTCTGCCCCTTTGCCCAGTTAACCAGTTGCAGGTTTCACAGACCATCCCCTACACCTGTTACACATTCTTGGTTCCACATACTTTTTTATCCCAGTTTTGTCTGTCAATATTTAGGAGAGTCTTTAGTCAATGTCTGCCTCCCCCTCCAGACTATACTCTCCTTGTGGGCAGGACCACAGGACCTAGCACAGTGTCTAACACAGGCTGGGCAGTCAATAAATATCATGTAACGAAGAAATAAAAGTATGAAAGAACGATCTTTCTCGAGCACTAGCCTGGAGGGATTCCCAGAGTGTCAAGTGCAGTCTCCATTTCAACCCCTCAAGGAGAACTTTCCTTTGCCATCAACAGAGTGGGCATGGTCTGCTGCATTTGGGTGGCTGGAGGTCACATTAAACCCTGGTACAAGAAGGACATTTTCACCTTTGAAATCCGATGGTGAATTTGCTATAATTTCCCATCTTTTTTACTCATTGCATATACAAGGAGATAAAGTACATACTCCACTGCCCACCTCACTTAGCACTAGGAAGATCTTGGGGTGAAGTTTTAAGTTAACACACATGAAGAAGGAGAAATATAGAAGGGGTGGAAGTGAGGGAGGGAGAGCAGAAGGAAGGAAAGTTTAAAAAGAAAGTCATTTAAAAACTCACCTCCCTACCCTGCCTTGTCTGAATATTTTATTTTCACCAAGCTATCTTAGGAACCGAAAGCTAGAAAATGACTATTTCTAGACGTGTTAATGGTCTCATGATTTCCTTTCATGTTCTGCAGCAGCAGCTAAATTAGCAGTAAGCACTTTCATGTTCGTTGGCTAAGTTGGACCTTTTTAAGAACCTGAAAGTGAAAACAGACTTTAAATTTCGAATGATCAGTCTGACGTGGCAAATGTATTCTCATTCGGGAAACCTCTTGACAAAAGGATGCAGGAGGTATTTATGCTGACCAACAATACTATATTTTTGATATGAGACTGAAATACATTTAGATACTTGGGTTTTAAATGTGAGGGTATTGTTTTAAAATCTACTCTTTCCAGCAGTTATGGCTTATTACCAAAAAAAGAAGTTATAACTGTAATCATCTCATTCTTAGATTCATCATTTAAACATGACCACCCTAGAGTTTCTAAACAATACTGACTACTGAATCCTCATATTTCTTTCAAGAGCCACAAGGATTTTTTTAACCAAATAAATCATGGAATTGACTTAGATACACACTCTATGGATAAGTTAGCCAGAGCCTCTTTTGAATTGCTATTGGAAGCAAGCCTAAATAATATCAGTAGGATACTGTCAATATAATAAAGACATTCATTCAAAGAGTACCTTCAAATGACAAATTCATTCAGAACATTTTAATCAGTTAAATGTGCCCTGGCATTGGTACATCTGAATGATCCATCAAGGAATTGAATGACTAATCCACTAAACTTCCCTGTAACTCTTCTCAATCTTTCTTGAAAGCAAAAACAGGAATAATTTAAATGAACCAAGTGTTTAAAATCTATTGAGTTTCCACAAAAGGCTAGCTGCTGAGCAGAACATTTATAGAAACAGGCCCAGCTTCCAGACTTGTTTTAAAAAAAATGCTAAATATATCACATTGAAGCTTTAAATAACGCTTAAAGTTTAATTTAATTTACAGGAATACAGCAGTGAAATGATAGTTTAGCTTCAGTTTTTAATTACCCTGCAAGTTAATAACTTATGAAAACAAGAATTTCTGATCCTATGCATGCATTAGCTAATATTAATCACATCACTTTCAGACACAAATTAAGCCACATACTAGGTCAAGTTCCTTCTAAAGGATTCTCTAATCAGGATCTTCAGTTCTGTGCTTGTGGTAGAAAGAGGTCTCAAAGAATAATCTCAACTTATCAGAAGCCTAACCTTTTCCAACCACAACACTTTGTAATGGCTCCACCCCCAGCTCAGAAGTTTTATGAAAATATTTCTGTATTTTTATAAAGGTCTGTATAGAAAATGAGCAGTAAGATATTTCCATAGGCCATATATTCTTCTGCAAACCACTTAGACGATGACAGAGTGAGTACTAGCTAAAAACATTAAGCATAGGTTGAGCTAAATAAGTACCCAGGGGAAACTATCTGTAAAACTGGAAGGTGGATGAGGTGAAACATATATAGTCCCTCTATCTTGAGGAGGAGTCTAAAAGCTAGAAGCAAGAGTACAAGTTTCTGGCTGTCACTTCCTAAATTACAACTAAACCCATTGAACTGATAAAGGATTTCAGCAAGTAACTCTGAGATGCAGCAGTTCCAAGAGTGATTTTCATGCCTGAGTTCTATAAGGAACACCTCTATTACCCATTACTTTGCCCATAAGTGCAGAACTGTGTAGACCTGTCTTCCCTGCTCTCCACAGTAAACCCCTTCCTTGTCCAACACTAGTTGAGCTAACACAGACTAAGTTAGCACAAAACGGCAAGCCATGCTCCTTGTTTTTTAAGATATAAAGAACCATAAAAACATTTGTAAGTAGTCTTAGTAGAGGTTTGCACTAATCATTAGATGTCTACTGTAAAAAAAACTCACATTATTAGTTAAATTGTGGATGCTAAAATTTTCTTATGACTTTCTTATGATTCTATGTAATTCATTTAGCATCTAGCATAAACAAAGGGTATCTAACAAGCCCTAAATCTAGCAGGCTAGCCAGTACATGCATCTGCTCCCTCAGAACTGATGGAGCAGGTAGCTTCCAGAGGTTGATTGGCTTGGGTATGGTAGGACACATAGGTCAGACATAAGGCTGGAAATCCTGACAAATGACAGCAAAGAATGGCTCTCTAAGCACAGTGATAATCAAATGTTTAACAAAGCACATGGTGAAGGAGCAACCAATCAGAACAGATGCTCAGTCAGAATAGATGCTGGCCCATAGCACTATCTGTATCTGCCTGCTAAACACAGGCCCGGCAAGGGTTAATTTCAGGATACTGGAATCAAGCCTAAAGGACAGAACACTCAAGATCCCACACCCTGGCTCCTCTACATTTTTCTGACCTTTCTAAAACTACACAGTTCAGCTCTTTTCTAAGTTCATATGCATATGAATCCTTATAATAACAACCTTCTTCCCTGCAAGTATTAATGGAAATGAGGCTCTATGCCATTCAGACTAAGAACATAACTAAAACAGAATCAATAAAAGAGAAAACTGTCAATAATTCAAGCTGTATTTTTATATAACCCTACTACGGATGAACAGAATTTTACAGATGTTAAAAATACTCTATTTGTGGACATGTAAATTGGTACAAACACTTTCAAAAATTATTTGTCAGTATCTCTTAAAATCAAACATATGTATACCTACTCTATCACCTAGCAATTTTACTTGAAGATATACAAGTAAAAACCCATACAACACAACAAAAACCCATACAAATGTTTCCAAAAGACACATGTAAGAATGCTCATGGCAGCACTATTCATAAAAGCCAAAAATTCAAAACAACTCACATGCCAATTAACTAAAGAATGGATACATAAACTGTGGTGTATTCAAACAACAGAATACTCTAGAGCCATGAGAATGAATGAACTATAACTACATGGAACAAAATGTATCAATCTCTCAAACATAATGGAAGTCAAAGAAGCTAGAAATGAAAGAGAACATTCTGTAGGATTCCATTTATAAAAAGTTCCAAAATGGGAGAAATTAATCTCTGGCATTTAGAAGTCAGAATAATTATCTCTGAGGCGAGGTAGTGACTGGGAAAGGGTACCTCAGGGCCTTCTATGATGTCCTATTTTATTATCTGGGTTCTGGTTACACAGGTGCACTCATTTTGTGAAAATTCATAGAGTTGCACACTAATGATGTGTGTAGTTTTCTGTAGGCACGTTATACTTCAGTGGAAAGCTTAGATTAAAATAACCAAATGAACTAAAAGACCCCTCAAGAAGTGGTGTAACAGTAATGCTTCACTGTTCACGGTGCCCTTTTCCACCTATTGTCTCCATGGTAATCACAATCCCGAGTGGTAGACAGGTTGTATCATCTCCAACTCAAAGATGCTGTAGGAGGGGAATAAACACCACATATTTTATGTAGGTCACCTCATTTTACCCTCTAAACAACCATGTGAGGAGGCTATTACTCCTCTATGAGTTACTTATACAGCTAGTAAACAGAAAAACCAGAAAAATATCACACCTTTCTTCCTTCAAAGCCTTTTTTTAAAATAAAACTCACTGGGCCTATAAGAAACTTAAGGCACTGAAAAACTAACTTGCTTAACTAAGTGAATAACTTGCCTAACTAGCTAAATTATTACCACCCCAGTCTTCTAACTTTCAACCCAGTGGATTTTGGAGAAGCAAATTGAGTACCTCATGTACCACCCATCATGCCTGCAGAGCCTGGTCTCAATGACTCCTTGGGGTTGATGTTAGAGACGTCTTTATCACAGGGTTCCCTTGGTGTTAATCAAATGAGAGGATTAGGTATAGAATTCAGCTTCTCCTTTTACATTTGAATAATACATTGCTTGGTTATCAATATACTAAGTTATCAATAAATAGTTTATTACAATGATTCCTATAACAGGATACATATTCATAAATCAGCTCTAGGCTCCATAAGAATAGTAACCATGTGTATTTTTTGACAACTGTATGCAGATTGTGTACCTAGCTCAGCGCCCAGCCATAATAGAAGCTTAATAAATATTTTCTAATGAATAACCAAATTAGAATACTAGAAATCATAAATATTGGCCTTAAAAATTTGAATAGTTCCTTTTAATAAAAGTATCCAAAATAATAAAAAGAAATAAATAAGGTGATAGCTGCTTGTTCTCCAGGTCACCAATGCTAGGACCTTGAATAAGTCACATACTCTCTCTGGATATCAGTTTACTCATTCATGAAATGAGGATTTAAACCATACAACTTCTCTGATCCCTTCAAAGTGTAATACTTTAGGCCCCCATAACCACACAGAAGACCCTAAAAATGGATATTAAACATCAAAATACTTTTGAAAAGTGAATAATGGTATTACAGCATTACTTTTTCAACTTTGGATTCACTGAATTGGCCCAAAGGAGAAGCACTCACAACTATCTGTGGGGTGTAAAGCATTGCAATTAAAATGTACCAAACCAGGACAAAACTGAAGCCTCCCTCCTTAACTACTCTGGCATCATCTTTCTTTTAGGTAATTTAAGATTGACTATGGATATACAAAAAAAAAAAAAAAAGATTCAATTTTCAGCATAAAATTGTCATCAACTCTGAGAAGTCAAAGGTTATTAGAGATAATACTTTGGATAATTTAACAATGAAAAGGGCATTTTGTACATTTAATAATTTGCAAAAATATAACTTAAAATTCATAAGGTTTTCCAGCTATGTGCAGCTGCACTGCCTTAGGAATCTATATCTCGGTTTCCTTTCTCAAACTCACACATTGTGTAGATATGCACGTGCACACAAACACACAAACAAATGTACAAATAATGGGGGAAGAAAGGGAGGAATGTTGGTTCTATATTATTTCCATAGCCACATCAACTTAAAGCTCAGTTCCATCCTCTCTTTTCCAGAATGTGCAATAAGGCAGATGCTAAGGCATGGAAAAGGAACAGACTGGGAATTTCTTTGTTACAGTAACCATTAGGGCCGCAACTTTTACATCTAATCTATAGAATTCTGTACAGTTGAAGTAATTAAATTTCAACTCTGCAGTTTTCCATCTGTCCAAATTAAAGAGGCATGTGGCTATAAATTCACACATACAGGAATGAATGTGACAAACAAACAAGTCTTACCTAAACCTATTCACTAACAGTCTTGGAATATATGACAAGGGATGTTAATTATGAGGGTAGAGGGAGAGCCACTTAGGTATGGTATAGCTAAAAGGTAGTAAAAAGGTCTTAATCTCACCATCACTACTACTGCTAGACTACATTTATAGGATACTTATTACGGTCTAGGTGCTATGCTAAATGCTTATATAGATCATATTTAATCCTGAAAGTTTACATCATCTTTATACATGGAGAAACTGAGACAGTGCCAGTTATTTTTTATTTGCCCTTCCAAACTATGTGGCACCTTTCTTTGCCATGTTCTGTGTCTCAAGAAGCTGATATTTAGGGACCCCAGTCCTTGTGTTTCTCTTGGGATTTCACCAATAGGAGGGATCGGTTGCATAGAGAAAGATTGATTCCTCCTCTCATCTCTCCCTGCCGAATCATGGTCTAAAAGTGGTTGCAGTCTTCTACCTATGGCCACAACTCCTGTTGGGAGGCCCCTTACCAGAGCTACAGCTCTCACTAGTTCTAAGAAGGAATGCCTCTCCCTCCTCTGGCCACTTCAGGCTTGGGGTGGCAATGGTTTCCCTCTGTTGCTAGTCCCTGAGTGACCCACCATCATTTGTTGGTTCCTTTCCCACCCACACCTTTGCTGAGTGTGTCATCTGTTTAATAAGGTTGTAGGAGAGCGAGTAGATAGAAGTAAGGTAGTTGTACACCTTGGATTGGGTGAATGCACACATGCTAGTTGTGGAGAGTTGGGGCATAGTGGTGGGTTCATTTTAAGTCATTGGATCAGCTGTCTATGGAAGTGCTATGCAGCTATTAATAACTTCTCTGTCAGGCTTCAACCAAACGGAGATAAAAAGCTTTTCTGATGCAACATCATCCACAGTTCTGATTTTCTATGTTGCCTCATAAACAGGAGGCCCCCATGATGGGAGGCAGTGGTTTGGGTGGGCAATAAATACATTGCTATGTAACAGGGTACAGATCATGAAAAGACAAGTAGTGATTTTACAAAGGTAGCAACTTAGACATTTATGAAAGTGTCACTGTAAATTGCCTGCCTGGCTACACACACACACACACACACACACGCACACGCACACCTCATAGACTCAGCACCCACTATCATAAGTCTCCAAGAAACCTAGCTTCATCCTAAGATGATGTATGTTCGTTGAGAAGAGTGTATTAGATGTCTGGCTCTTCCCAGCTATCATTTCCTATCCCAATCTTCCCACCACAACCTTCAACACAGACATACACACACTTGCACATGTGCACACAAGCAATCTCATATAACACAGACACACACCCTGTTCAATTCCTCTCAAGGAAACTCCCAGGGAAAACTGAATAAATAAGCATAGCTTCCTTTCCATTGGCCTCAGTTTTCACCCTCTGTATTCCTCAGTATAACTCTCCACTACTCCCACCCAAATCAGGCCACCAAATCCTTGTGCTTTCTCTTCCTTTTGCTTTATCAAAGTCTAAGCTCTTAGCAACTCATTTACAATAAAGGCTATGACTAAAGACTAGTACCCAGAACTTATTTATTTTTAACATAAAACCATAATCCTTAATCTAAAGTGTTACTAAATGAAATATTAAGTATAGAATTAAAGGAACCAGCCTTCAACATACTTTTTGGAGGAGCAAAGGGACCCTTCTTACAGCTCCTGAAATGTCGCTGCATGGGCCCCAAGTGGGTCAGACTAATAATGCAAGACCTCTCTTCTGTTTTCTCTTTCTAATGGCTCCACGCCAAGGGTCCATGAAATGGAAGGTAAAGGTCATGACTGGCATGCTCTCTCAAACCTATAATATACTTTTTGAGGTTCTAATCTAGCTAAATTCCAGAAACCAAGCATCCCCTTCACATATAGAATGGAAAAGATTCAAGTTCTTGGACTGCTGCACTTTTCTGCTACGCATGGTCTCAGACCTGGAGGAGAGCGGTGTATGAAAGGACGCAGTGTGGTTTCTGGTTACGGTGAGAAAGTCATGACCTGTCACTTCTAATTATTAAAGGCTGACCTCAGCAGACCACAAGAAACCTCTCAGCTGCCACTTGAGCTTCAACACAAGACCAGAAAAGAGAGGAAGTGGGAGTGGCCTTCCTGAACTGTGCAGCTCACATCATACACTGACGAGAAGAGGAGAAATGCCGGGATCGGCCAGCTCTACCTGTTGGTTCCCTCCCTCCCCACAGTAATACTATAATGCCTAGCACAGAGTGGCAGGATTCAGTGGGCACAAGAAAACTACACTAAAAATGCTTTACAGTTGAGTCTGGCTCAGGTAATAGAACAAAGACAGTCTTGCTCTCTCCTTCCTTCTCCTCCCCACCCCACACCCCTCCCATGGCCAGGCAAGACTCTCAAAATCTGGTGTAATGAGAACTCTCTGGTGCTTAATGGGACCCTAACAGCATTAATGCAGCCTTAAAAGCAAGCAAAGTCCTTCCCACCTCCACGCCATTTGGGTTGCTTTACTAGTAAATTAGAGGAGTTAGAAAAACAGGATGTACTACAGCCTGCATTCTGATTAACTACCGATTTGTTCAACTGATTACTTCTCTCTGAGGGGAGTTCTTTTTCTTTTCTTTTTCTTTCTTTTAACTATATTACGTAAGCCTGAAAAGAGCATGCTTACCAAGAAGATTCTGAAGGCATAAAGTTGCTATGCACATAACTGATATTCATGTGTAATTTTTTTAAATTAATAGACTTTATTTTTTAGAGCAGTTTTGGGTTTGCAGAAAAATTGGGCAGAAAGAACAGAGAGTTCCTATATACTCCCTCTCCCCACCCTGCACAGTTTCCCTGATTATTAACATCTTGCATGAGGGTGGTACATTTGTTACAATTAATAAACCAATATTGATACATTATTATTATTAACTAAAGTCCTTAGTTTATGTTAGGGGTCTCTTTGTGTTATATAGTTCCATCAGTTTTGCAAATACCATCTGTCATTTGCCTTCACTATCTATAGTATCATAAAGAACAGTGTCACTGCCTTAAAAATGCCCCCAAGCTACTGGCAAACACTTATCTTTCTGTCTCTATAGTTGTGCCTTTTCCAGAATGTCGTATATTTGGAATCATACAGTAGGTAGGCTTTTCAGACTGGCTTCTTTCACTCAGCAGTAAGCATTTTCAATTCCTCTATGTCTTTTTGTAGCTTGAGAGCTCAGTCCTTTTTATTGTAGCATAGTATCTCACTGTATGATGTGCTACAGTTTGTTTATCCATTCACCTATTGAAGGACACTTTGGTTGCTTCCAATTTGGGGCAATTATGAATACAGCTTCTACAAACATCTGTGTGCACGTTTTTGTACGGACATAAGTTTTTAACTCATTTGGATAAATACCTGGGAACATAATTGTCGAATCATACGGTAAGCCTTTATTCACAGGTAAAATTAAGTGTTCAGCACTGGTATATCAACAGTCTGCGAGGCACAGTAAAAAGAGCATACCCTCTGCAACTTACTTGCTATATGACCTTCAGCAAATAACCTGAGCTCAGTTTTCTTGCCTGAAAAATGGGAACAGTGGTGAGGTTTAAGCGTGAGAATGCACATGAAAGTGCACAGCAGCACAAAGCGTGACACCTAGTAAATGGCGGCTGTCATTATATGGTATAAAGGGTAGCTGTTATTATAACCAAAGCAGTCATGTAAAATCAATCATCACTGCAAATTCATAGGCGCTTAACTGGTCAAAGTCAAGTTTCTCACACTTTAAAAGAAAAAAATACCTCTCAATCTTACCCTAGTCTCCATCTACCATTTAACTCTCTTCCAATTTTCCTCTCTTTTCATCTTCATACCACGTTTTTAAAATAGTTCACAGCCTATGTTTCACGTTCACTCATTTTACATTGAAATTAGGTTCTCTCCCCCTATGATTTCAATGCAAATACTTTCACCAAGGACACCAAAGACCTTTTAGCTTCCAAATCTAACTGACACATTTTGTTATTTATTGTATTTAATTCCTCAGCAACAATTCATTGTTTTGACTTGAACTTCTCTCCTTTCTTGGCTCCTGTCCCCCACTCTCTCTCCCCATTCTTTGCTTACCTCTCCCGCCATTTCTTCTTGGCATCTTCTCAGTTTTTTCCCTTCCCTGTCTCTCAGTGCATTCTCCCAGATGTCCTCGTCCATTCCTATGGCTGTCTCTACCATGTGGCACCAGTGCCTTCCCGGCCGACGTTCCTGGCCTGTATCTGTCCTCTGATGCCAAACGCATTTATACTACCGTCACACACCTCAAACCCAGCAGAACTCAGCATCTCCTTCCATCTTCCCTCTCCCTCCTTTCCTTCCCCAGCTTCACCCTTACCCTGCACAACCTACTCCTCCTCCCATGTCCCCGTCTCCTCATACATGCCACACTCACAGGCAGAAACCCTGCCATCTTCCTCATTGCCCAATATAAAAATGTTTGCATAGGTGCTTGCTTCTCCCCCAAATCACATTTCTTACACATATACTCATGTGACAATTTAACCCTTTCAACTCTTATAAGATGACTACTTGTCACTAAGACACAAAGCTCTTGCCTTCATTTCAGAGGAGCTGTTGCATATAGGGTGGTGAATAAAAGACAGAGCCAAGCAGGGAAGCAGGTGTCAGGTAGCCAGCTGGGCTCACATGTCAGCTAAGTGATTTGCTCCTACATGCTAGCCACACTGGATATGGCTTTCAAATTTGTGCCTCAGCAAAAGCAGCATTGTTCCATGCCATGCACACAGCTGGCACCGCTCCTCAAATGCCAGGGATTCTCTGGTCCCAGCCCACCCATGTACTCTCTGCCCCGGGCTGTGCTTCTTTTCATTGGTCAGGAATCACATACATGAGAAGGAAAATGACTTGAAGATCACTCTAAGATAGATTCAGAAATTAGACCTTCACAATTAGAACATAATAACAAGTATAAACAAATTAGATGTGAAATTATTTATTCTAAGGAAGGTACTGTATTGAACTTACCTGGAATTAAACAGGAATATTTCTAGCATAAACTTTATCTTTAATTTAAGCACACCTTACTGAATGTTGAAATATTTTATTTACCTAATTTCAGCTATTTAAAGCTAAGTAACACTTATCCTAGGTGGCCTGTGTTTCTACGTTAAAAAAACTCCCAAAGAAAACATATCTTATATCTGCAAATATAAAGTGAACCCAAATATAAAGCAATCTTTCCCATTTCTCACTCAGATGACTTAAACAATCTGTTTGAATTAACCCAAATATTCAGACTTTAGGGGCCATAGATTGCATATGATGTTTGTAACAGGATGTTAAAATAGAACTAATTTCGCCTCAGTTTTTGCTGAAGTTCCTAGACCACAACAGAGCAAGATGTGAGAGCAGTGCGTAAGACTTGCACTTCTGAGGCTTTTACCCCTTCTCCTCACCCATACAGAGGGCATAAAAGGGCAGGTAGTTGGAGATTAAGGGAGGCTATTTGGAGAAAGCTATTGGCGTGCTGTGAGTCTCGTCCTCCCTGCAAGACGGAGTGACTAGGGAAGAACTTGTCCCTTACCTCAAGCCAAGGGCAAGGAGCTTCAGTGGGATTACTTAGAGCTAACATGTGCCTAGATGTGGTAGAATAGCAACCCACACGCGCCTCAGAACCCTAAAGGGCAAGCCCCTGGCTGCAGTAGCCTGGGGCAGCAGGGGATGGGCTGTGGTTTGCGAAGTAACTTCCCTCCCAGCAACAGGTAGATGATTCTGGATCAAAGAGGAACTCCACTCAGGTGCTGCATATCCTGTCTATCAATCTACACCCAGCTTCCACTTGCTACCATCCTGCTCTCTGACACAGAGGCTGACCTTGATGGACTGTATCACAGGCTTCCAGCTAAGTTTGGCCAATGAGAGGCACCCACAGATCAGAGCAAGAGAGGAGAGAGAATGGTATCTATTCCCCAGTTCTCTCCCTGCTGGCTGAGTGTTAGCACAAGTTCTAGTGAAGTCCACAGCTCTCACTGGGCAGTCCTCTCCTGCAGCTACAGCTCTTTCTGGGCTCTCTGGCCTCACTCCTTTTCCTTGTCCCCTCAGGCCCCGGAGTAATAATGAGGCTACACTGTTAACACAGGGGGTTTCAATGGCCCTTGTTGGTGTCCCTTAACCCTGCCCACACTTCTGAGAACAGTCCCTCCACCAACCTCTCCTCAGTTCCTCTGTTGGAGTGTGCCATCTGAGTGCTTCCCAGACCCTAATGATAGAGCGCACTGGGCCAGCACGGGGCCATCTGAGATCCTACCCAAGAATGCAGATGCTCAACAACAGAACAGATGGCAAAGGGCTTAAATAGACATTTCCCCAAAGAAGGCATACAAATGGCCAATAAGCAAATGAAAACATGCTCAACATCACTTGTCACTAGGGAAATGCAAATCAAAACCCAAAGACATACACTTCACACCCATTAGGACACTATTATTCAAAAAACAAAAAACAGAAAAAAGAAAAAGTGTTGGCAAGGTCATGGAGAAATTGGAACTAGTAGGAACATAAAATGGTACAGTCATTATGGAAGACGGTGTGGCAGTTACTCAAAAAATTAAACATGGGATTAATTACCATATAATCCAACAAATCCACTTCTGGGTATGAACCCCAAAAAAAGTGAAAGCAGGGACTCAAACAGATAATTGCATGTTCATAGCAGCATTATTCACAACAGCCAAAAGGTGGAAGCAACCCAACTGCCCTTCAACGGATGAGTGGACAAACAAAATGTGGCATATACATACAATGGACTATGATTCAGCCTCTAAAAAGAAGGAATTTTTGACACATGCCCCTACACGGGTGAAATCAGTCAGGCCCAAAAAGACAAACACTGTATGATTCTTATTATGTGAGGTGCTAAAGTAGTCAAATTCATAGCGACATAAAGTAAAACGGTGGTTGCCAGGAGCTAGGGGAGGGCGGAAAGGAGGAGTGAGTGTTCAATGGGTACAGAGTTTCAGTCTGGGGAAATGAAAAAGTGTTGAGGATGTATGATGAGCTTAGAGCTACACACTTTAAAATGGTTCAAATGGTAGATTTATGTTATATATATTTTATCACAATTTTAATAAATGAATGCTGATAAGTAGGTGAGGGGCCTCAACAAAAGGAAACTGGAGGTGTGTGCAGAGCTGAACAATGAAGGCCTCGAAGGACAAACCAGGAGAAATGTTTTCACTCATATAAGAAAATTACAGATGAGAGATCCTGGTGATGGGGAGAGTTCCAGAACCCACAGAAGACAGAAGACAGGGAGTACTTTCTGCTCCAACCTTCCCTCTCTCTGATTACATACCCCACCATGCCTCAGGTTAGCAAGCAGGGAAGAAGCAGCACTGAGCAGGAAGAGAGAAGCTTCTGGGCCTACTCCCACTACTGAGGGCAGGTGTGCAGCAGCCGTGTCCTGGGAGAAAGGGGAAGCTTGAACTTAAACTTTGAAGTTTGGGATAAGCATCCTGTACCAGACATTAATTACCAAGCAGATTGTGTTTCACAACCTTCCCGAGGAAGTACAAGTGACTAGAAAAGTTATGAGGCTATATCTAAATTTCAAACAATAGCAAGAATAAGTAGGAGCACAGAATAAATTTAAAAGAACAAAACTGGGTGACAAAAAAAGTTGCTTTGTTATGACCCTCTGTATTCATCAGGGTTGTCCAGAGAAACAGAACCAATAGGAAATTATATGTACGTATAGAGAAAAAAAAATGAGAGAGAGAGAGAGAAATTGGTTATAAGTAATTGGTTCATTCCATTATGGAGGCCAAGAAGTCCCATGATTTGCCCGCTATGAGCTGGAAAGCCAGTGGTGTAGTTCAGCCCAAGTCTGAAGGCCTGAGAACCAGGGAAGCCAATGATGTATATCCCAGTCCAAGGACAGGGGAAGATGAGATGTCCCTGCTCAGGCAGGAAAGCAGGAAGCAAAAGGGGCTAATTTCTCCTTCTTCTGTCTTCTGTTCTATTCAGGCTCTCAAAAGACTAGATGATGCCCACTCACATTGGGGAGGCAACCTACTTTACTAAGGCCACCAACTCAAATGCTAATGTCATCCAGAAACACCATCACAGACACACCAGAAAAAATGTTTAATCTGGGTACCTCATGGCCCACTCAAATTGACATATAAAATTAATCTTCACTCTCTCCATGATTAATACTTGTTCACACCTAATGGTTATATAATTAATTTAATTGTTCATATTTTACAGCACACATCCTATAAAATTATAGCTCAGGTGTGGTGGCTCACACCTATAATCCCAGTGCTTGGGGAGGCAGGAGAATAGCTTGAGGCTGGGAGCTTGAGACCAGCCTGGGCAACATAGAAGACCCCATCTCTAAAAAAAAAAAATCATTAGCCAGGCAGCGTGATGGATTGTGTCTATAGTCCTAGCTACTTAGGAGACTTGAACCCAGGAGTCTGAGGCTGCAGGGAGCTATGATTGCACCACTGCACTCGCTTGGGTAACAGAGAGAGACTCTGTCTTTTAAAAAATAATATTTTTTATTATAGATTAATTTTGGAATATTATAAATTCCATGAAACAATTTTATCCAGACTATTTATACCTAAACTTTAAGTTATCAAACAATTTTCCAAAAAGGACATCTTCACATCTATCTAAATTGCAAGATAAACAACATTTTCTGAATCTACTCTTACTGGAAATTTTATTATAAGACATGAGTTTCCAGTCATATTAGGTTAGGAGAGTTGTTTACCTCTTGTTCTGGGGTGTATATTCCTGATATCCACAATATAAATACCTAATGTACTGCTTTAAGAGGCCTGTTTAAAGTTATATCCAGCACCTACAACTGCAAATTCATACCTCCAGGAATAATAACAGAAACTGCCTTCAATTTCTTTGCCTCCTTTTTTTACGCATCATGTCATCACACCTGTGTGCAAATAAAAATAGCACTGCTTGAGGTCATTTAAGTCTAATGTGTCTTCCCCAAATAATACTGTGCTGCTTAAAATAAGGTAACTAAGTGAGTGCCCTGTAACATGAGAGACTTTAGAGGACTCAAATATGAGGTGACTCCCATGGGCATATACAGAAACTGAAAATAAAACAACATTCCAGACTCAAGACTATCTTTAGCAAAATGGAATTTTTCTAACTGTCATCTGTAACTGGTAGGCGCTCATCTGTACACTTGTCCTTCGTTTGGAATATTGGTCTCTACATATTTTATGTTATGCCTTGGAGAGTCTCCAAGTGGACCCCAGGTGAAAATCTGAGGAGTTATTTCTACTTAGGAAGGTTTTGATTCTCTCGTGAGAAAATTCTTTTCTAAATTGCAACTATTCACAAAGGCATTTTATAAACTCCACTGAGAGTTATTCATTCCCAAACACTTTTAAATGTATATCATAATCTTGGCACCAAGCTCCCTTGGTCAACCATGGAAACCATATCTTTAAATATAAATTCTCTAGCCTGGGAGTCAAGGTCCTTCACAATTAAGCACCCACTGACCTGTCCAGCTCTCTCTCCATCCCTGCCAGGGAGTTCATGCATTTCAGACACATTTGTCTCCTTACAGCTCACTGTCACTGTGCCTTTGTTCTGCCACTAGCCCTCCCTAAAGAAACTTCTATAATACCATCCCATTGGTATTTCAAATCCCACCCATGCTCAAGGTCTAGTTCAAATCCCTGGTCCTCATCCCTCAGAAAGTTTTTCTCCATATAAAGGCAGAAGAAGTGGTGTCTCTTTCCCTAAACCACCAAAACACTGACTTACATGGGCTTGTCTTGCATATTACAAAATGTTTCGTATCTTCCTTTTTCATCTCCCTAACTAGGTTGAAAGCAATTTTACCTTTGGATATTCCCCACTGCTCAGTATGGTACCCAACACATAACAAACTGCCATAAATAATTATTGAATGAATTAATAATAACAAAAAAAGCAATCATAATTATCTGCAAATGATTTCATCAAATATTGTTTCGTGAATTTTGAAGTTTTATTCAAAATAGGAATCTCTACTAGTCATTGTTTATTACAGTTATTTTTTGCAAGTCCCCCAGTCAGTATCTTTACTCACAGGATGTAATTTATCTCCTTGGGTTTGAACTATATAATGCATCCTAGAAATTGCACTTTGGAAAAAATAACTGATAAACATTGTGTTCACTCAGCCCATTTATATGCCTGACACCCCTTTTTATCACTGGGTACAGCCCACTATCCATTTTTTAAACCGCCTATGGTCACTCAGCCTCTGCACGCTCCTCTTTATGACAGACATGCCGCCTTCACTCTTCCTCCCGTCTCTCAGCACACACGCACAATTATCTACTGTCACCTCACATTCCCTCAGTTTCTCTTTGACATGTGCTCTTAACACGAGGCAACTTCTGCTTCTATAACTGAACCTCAGTCTCGGTGCTGAAATTCATTCAAAAATACACCCTCCAACCAACTTCTTCAATATAAGACAATAAACTTCATTCAGTTTACAGTGCTCTGTGTTTTCCAAACTGAACCTACAACACGTGGCCTGATGCTTAGTCTGGTAATGAAATATTTGAAATCTGACTCACATGGCATAAATATGAAATATATAATAGACCATCATTAAAACAGTATCCATTTATGAAAAAGTGTTCATCATGTTTTGCATTTCTAATTACTATTCCCTTGCTGTTCCATTATTCTTCAGTAATGATGAATAATCTGACCACGATGCCAGAGCCCAGAAAAAGGGCTTTGTCTCAGGAAAACGAGTTCTAATCTTGGTGCTGCCAAATTGCCTTACTACTTTGAATCTCATGTCCTCATTCACAAAGCAAGTATCCTCGCCTGGATCAGGGTCACAAATTCAAATGCTTACAGGAGCCACACAGGTACATAAGTGATTGAAGTGGGGTTTGGCTGAGAAGACAACAGAGAATGATAGAAACTTACAAAAAATGAAAAGCAAATGCCCCCTCCAAAGGAGACAGCTATTGTTTACATTCAGCCTACTGCCATGCAGGAATGTGAGCCCAATGTGGCCAGATCTTCTGACCAGTGGGCAACAGTTTGCAACCTGTGGTACAAATGACATTTATGCTTCTTTCCAATGTAAAATTCTCCATGTCCTCTCCTCTAGATGTTTGCTTTATAAGCTAATGAGATTTTATATCTTAGCCATTTTCAATAAAACTTGGTTGAAAGGAATATCAGGCAAAATGACACAGCAAAGAAAATACAGGATATGAAGTTAGAAGACAAATTCAATTCCCTCCTTCACCCTTTAGAGCTGTATGGCCTTAGGCAAGTGGCTTCACTTTTTAGAACCTGAAGTTTTCATCGTCTATAAAACAGGGATAATTCCGACCTTGATAACTTGTAAGGTGATTGAGTTATTTGAATAATATTGTATAAATGGAAGCACTTTGTAAATTCTAAATCACCTAACAGCTCTCAGGAATGACGACTGTATTGTCTAATTCCTGAGAGATCAATTAAGGAGAAAAACAGACTTTGAGATAGAGATTATAAAAAATGAAAGAAGATTTCTCAGAACTTCCAGTAGAGGCCAACAATTGTTCTGATGTTAAAATCTATCAAAATTATTAAATTAAGTGGAATGCAGTTTCAAACCTTCAGTAATTTGTAGCATACACACAGCTTTATCTAGTTTTGCCCACTCTGGCACCTGAAGCATCCACTCTAATAACTAGGTAAAATGCACTCAATCCAGGGTCCCTAGACAGTAATATCTGGTTGCAAACTTTTAACTCAGGATTTAGGATGATTCACAAAGACTCTTAAGAATAACTGAACCCTTACTTTGTAATGGAAGCTTGGAACAACATTCATAGCTATAGGCTGATAAAGAATGCCATATGGGGGGATCTGATACCAGTCTCTATCTCCTGCCCACGCTGAAGTTGAACCACAGGCAGTTTTGGTCCTATCCAAATGTCCTTCTGCTGGTCCTAGAATGTTATCCCCAACTGTTCCAGGGGAATCTTGCCACTAATCACAGACGATGCTTAGCTGTCTTTGGTTAACCCCAGGAACAGCTAAGTAATGCTGTAGTCTACTCCTACAGCGCTTCACTTAAAAGGGATCCTCCCATTTGTGCAAAATATGACGTAAATAAGCAATCCCCTAACAACAGTTTAGATCAGGGGTTGGCAAAGTTTTTCGGTAAACAAGCCAGACCAGTAAATATTGCAGGCTTTACCCTGTGCCACAGGGTCTATGGCACAACTACTCTGCCATGATAGCACAAAAGCAGCCACAGACAATACCCAAATGAATAAGACTGGCTTGCTATAATAAAACATTTTTATTTATAATTGATGCATAATAATTGCACATATTTATGAGGTACAATGTATCATTCTAATGCATGTATATATTATATAATGATCAAATCGGGGCAATTAGCAATAAAACTTTATTTACAGAAACAGGCAGAAGGCCATAGTTTGCCAACCCCTGGCTTAGACTATTTATTCATTCCACTCTATATAAAGTGAACTGTATTCAATATCAGATGATATTTAACTGCTGAAGGATTATTTTTATGAAAAAGGATGCCAAGTAAAACTACCAAAACAATGCAAGATGCTTGACATAATGTATTGCACTTTCTTCTCAAAGCTACCCTAGGAGGTGATAATTGTGTTGTTCCCCATATGACAAGTGAGGAAATTGAGATTTAGTAAGCTCAACTGGCTCAAAGTTACACAGTTAGAATGTGATAGAGCCAGGATTTTACCTTAGGTTTCTCTGATCCTTCCACCGAAGTATTCAGTGAGATACTCGGGAATTTCTAAATGTCTCAAGAAATTCCTGAGCTAATCTGAGATATGGATATTCATTAAACTTTCACTAATGAACGTTCATAATGAAAGTGAGTATTTAAAAAATTTGGCTGAAATGAATCAAGCTTAAATACAAAAGGAGGAATAGGGCTAAATTCCATTCACTATCCTTTTATTTTCGATTAGACCTATAAAATTTTATTTACAAATTCTTTTGTAGAAGAAGCCGATGAAGTAATAACAGGCCCATTTCTAATGCGGTAGACTTTTTTAAGTAAAATAAATACTTTTTCTGGCAGTTTCACTGAGACTTCTCACTCTCTCACTACAAACAATGCCAGTAGAAACATTAAACTTTTTGCTTGCACTTAAATTTGAAATACAAATCTCTCTTGCAATTTTAACAAAGTTGGTATTATGGACCACCCGGGAGACAACTATTAAAAGAAAAAAACCCATTATTTAAAAATCTAAATATTTAACAGGAAGAAATTATGAACATGATACTATTCCTATTGAGGATCTGGTAGGGCACATTTAAATGGGTTCTTTTAAATGTATTTTCTTAACATTGAAAATGTTCTTTAATCTACCTTCAACTTCCTCAGAAATCAGAGCCAGTTACCATTGAAGGCTTTGTTCCATGTATGAACATTACCCTCGATGGTGCTAAGAAAAATTAGTTTCAAATGTTTTTAAGATAACCAAAGTTCTCTAGTAATTATAAATTACCATAAGAGATAGATGTAAAATTAGCAAAGTAACTCAAAAGTGTTTCTTTGTCTCATAATCAGTAATATGCCTTTAGCTACTGAAACATAGAAAGTAAAACATGTTATAACAAACCATTAAAACATGTTTGGATTTTCAAGAAATTGGAAAGTACCCATTTTCCACAGATCTGCCTAATCACTGCACTGACTAATCAAAACAAATCTAAAAAGTTCTTCAGCAAAGCAAGATTTGTGCTTTGATAACAAACTAGCTGAAGCTTAGTATAAATACAACTGGTTGTTGTGTTCCAGTTATGTTTCCCTTGAAGGGATATGGAAGATGCAACTAATAAATTTAACTCAAAAACCTAAGAAGCACAGTAAAACTTTTTAACTAGAGGCTGCCAGGGTTTGGTGCCATGTTGTGATGAAAATACTACCCTTTATCACCTCTGTAATCCCTGGTGCATTTTCGTAGGTCTATGAGTTACATTAAAGAACAGACACACAGACCCAGAGCGTAAGCTGGCAGAAGGCTTTGGATCCAATTTAAAAATAGACAAAATACTATCTTCAGAGAACTATGTAATTCTAACTCCATCCCTACGGGCCTCATGGTTAGGCTTTGATCCCTTTGAGATAGTATCCTTTTATCTTCTTTCTTTCTTTGAGGCCTAGCACAGACTCTGGCAATAATAACAGAAATAACAACAATAACTAACATTAATTCTGTCCTCCCTCTATGCCAGGTACTGTTGCCAATAAACCTTTTACAGAAAATGCTCATTTAATACTCAAATCAATCTGATACTACTAAGTGCTTAGTGAATTTTAAATGAAAGAATACATGGAATCATATATTTATAAATCACATGTTAAATGAAATAAGGGGTTCATTCTTGCAAAAAGCTCTCAGCAAACTCTTATAAACCCAAGAGAAGCTTTGCAATGCAAATAATCACTCTGCTAACTCCTCACTTGGACAGAGGTATAAAGAAAGGAGAAGGAAAATATGTATCTTACAAATGAAGAACTAACATCCATGCTATCAAAAAGGTTAATTTGTAAGCTAATTTTTTTATTATTTCCACTTTAAAATTAAGCAAATAGCCATTTAGATAAGAAAAAAATCTAAACTTAAATGTTAGATAAGTAAAACCATTAATATGTGAAAATACTGATATTTAAAAGGCTTGACTCAACAAATTGTTGAGGCTCTTCTTTTCTTAAAAGTAGAATGTTTATAGCAGCACAATTCACAATTGCAAAGATGTGGAAATAACCCAAGTGCCAATACATGAGTGGATTAATAAAATGCGGTATATGTATATCATGGAGTTCTATTCAGCCACAAAAACAATAGTGATATAGCACTTCTTGTATTATCCTGGATAGAGCTGGTGCCCATTCTATTAAGTGAAGTAACCTGAGAATGGAAAAATAACCACCACATGTACTCACCATCAAATTGGTATTAACTGATCAACAAGTATGTACACATATAGTAGTAACATTCATCGGGTGTCAGGCAGGTGGGGCAGAGAGGAGGAGACAGGTATATTCACACCTAATGGGTGCAGTGTGCACCATCTGGTGGATGGACACTCTTGAAGCTCTGACTCCGGTGGGGCAAAGGCAATATATGAAACCTAAACATTTGTAACCCTGTAATATGCTGAAATTAAAAAAATAATAATAATTTTAAAAAGTTGTTAAGAAGCCTACAATTATTAGTAAGGGAAATGACCCAGTATCTCCATACCTTTAATATTTGCTTTTATAAATGACAAATCAGGTCACTCAAAATAAAATAATTATATAGAGAGCAAATTGCAAAATTTACAACACAATTTTGGTATACACAAAACAAATACCTCTGATAATTGTGTAAAAACAAGACAATAACTTCAATTTTTTAAATTTCACTTTATATGAAGTGCTTGAGACATGACACCACCTGAGTCAACATAACTCGGCCATTGGGACCGAGATCTGAGACCACCTATGTCAATATGACCTGATTGTTCCAGGCAATTCATGCCCAGGAAGATAAGACTATAAACCAATAATTAACTGCACCATTTGCTTCAGGAAAGCCTTGCAAGCCAATTTATCAAGACAAACAGTTGGCTCATCTGGGTAAACAGCTCTCCTATCAGAAGAACAATGTGCTCACCTGTGCAAACAGCTTGCTCATCGGGACATGGCTTTGCTCTGTTCACCAAACCTATATTTTTATGTCATGAACATTGCCCAATCCTATCCAGTCCTTGCCTTGAATGACTCATCTTAAACCACTTGGCCAAGACCTCAAAACCCTATTTTTAAAAATCCTTCCCTAACTTCCTCTTTTAAGACAAAGTAAAGACATCCCTTGCTGCAGGAAGTTTAGTAAAATCAGCTTTGGACAGGAGTCAGTCAACATGCTATAATCAAAGATCACAAAGAATTATCTAGTGTTTGAAAAGCTAGCGTTGTAGCAAACTATATGATAGTTTTCAAATTATTCTGCTGTAAAGACATTGGCTGATAATGAATACTGCATATTATGAGTTTAAGGAAAGAGATCATTAAAGGATAATTAGAGTTTATAGGTAATAAGATTATAAAATCTAATCATCATACTAGACAAGTGATATGTTTTCCTTATTCTTCTCTATGGCTACTCAGTGCCACCCGCAGAGAAGACTGAACCATGAATTAGATGTCTCTACAATCCATCTTACCTGCTCAATATTTACTGTTCAGAATTGGCCCCAGGGAAAATTTTGGAATAGACAGATTTTCTCTTTGAAATTCCCATTTTCTCTTTCTTATAGTTTTTCTTTTTCTACACTCTTTAAGGAAACCAAAACCTTCCCGTAGTCTGCTATTGTCCATAGGCCTGGGTCTTCTCAGTCATTTGCACTGGTTGAGTTTCCAAGGGTGCTCTATCTGCTCCCCCTTTCCTCATCCCCTGCCTTAAAGCCCAGCCACCCACCTATGCAACTCCTCCATTATACTTTTTGCCAAGGTATTTTCACTCTAAATCTAATGTTCTAATTTAATCTATTTTTTTCTATTATTAAGATAAATTATATGTTATATAAAATGATTTATCCCCAGTTCAAGGAATTTCAGAAATAAACTAAGAAATATTTGGCAGGACCAGGAAATTCCCTAATTTCATTTCATTTCATTTCATGTATCCTTTTAAACTATAATAAAAAGGCTGGTTATACTGACACTAAGGTAGCTGAGATTATTGTAGCAGAGTGAGCAAAAATATTCAATAAAAAGAATAAGCTAAGACACTGCAAGAAACAACCAGATAAATCCACAAGGTAGGACATTCTGGAAAAAAATGAGCCCAGATGCATCAACAATTCAGTGTCATGAAAAAAGACTACTCTAGATCAGAGGTCAGGGAATTTTTTCTGTAAAGGGCCAGATAGTAAATATTTTAGACTTTGCAGGCCATACATATGGCCTCTGTCACAACTTCTCAATCTGCCTTTGTAGACAGAAAGCACCATGGGCAACTCTTAAACAAATGAGAGTGTCTGTGTTCCCATAAAACTTCGTGTACAAAAACAAGCAGCCTGACGGATTGGGCCTGAGCCCCTGTTCTAGGTTACAGGCTTAACTAACATAGCAACAAGAGGAAATGGATGTTCTTGACATAGACACGTCTTGGAACAAACCAGCTGTAAAGACATTTTGGGTATAATTGGAGCAATTGTAATATGGTTTGTATACTAGATGTGATACAATTTTATTTATATGGAAAAATAGAAGATGTTAACCAAAAAGCAGATATTGTACATTATGTATCATACTATGTCATTCATTTAAAAATGTGTATGTATAAAAATTTAAAGCTATATTTATTAAATGCCATTAGTGTTGGAAATATCAAGTTTTAATTTACTCATTTTTGATTTTTAAGTTTTTTATATGTATTTACTGATTTTATAATAAGAAAAGTTCATTTTTAATTCAAAAAATATAGAAGGAAGTTATTTACTCAAAACCTCAAAAAATTAGTATTATACCTCTGGTGAATAAAATGAAGAAAGCCTTAAAATTACACATTTTCACTCTGGTAAAATTTTTATGACAGGAATGTAAATGTAAATTTTATTTTTAAATATATTTCATAGCATGAACTAAAACAAAGATGATTTCACAAATAAATCTCCAATTTTTCAATGTTTTTTTCTAATTTTTGATGTTTTGAGGAGGACTGTCTTCAAGAGAATAAGAAATAGACTTCACACATATTTGTGACTTATAAATCACATTTATTATTGCCCACAGGAAATTTCATGCTTAATGTATGCAATGAATTATGTGTAGCAATAAACATGTGTCATTAAAATACATATAGCTATTAACTCTGAATTTTACATTTTATTAAAGGAATTCTGCAATGCATTTTTAAGTGGTTGTCATTTAACATAGCTGAGACTAAATTTACACAAGGTAAGTATTTCTGAGGATAGTATGTTATCTGACTCAGTTCATTTTTGATGTTTTCCACTTTATTTTGATTTTCTTCCGATAATAAAATTTGAGACTGTAAATGCAATACTTACATAGATATATTTTCTTGGGGCCAAATAGTCTTTATAAATATGTAGTAGAGAATTAAGGGAAGTCTCCAGGTCAGATGATGACAATTTACTGAACAAGTACTAAAATTTCCTCTCCAGCACCAAGGCATACCGGTTTCCACACCAGGGCAATAAGCTTTCTTAAATAACATTTTTGACCTCTGTGGACTTAAAAACGAAGGGTTTTGGATAACTTCTTCTCTAATAGCTCATTTAGCATGGATAATGTTTTTGCTTACTATGTGTCTCATTCAGTTCATTTTCCACACTTTACATCACAGATGAGAAGCACTGCAATAAACACAGGGTAGCTGGCTCCTTCCTTCCCAATCCCATGCCCTCACATTGTCTTGTGTTTTTTCCAGACCACCCCTCTCAACCCCAGTGGCCCTCTGCCCTCAGCAGCAGGATCTGCTTTGTTCTTGCAGGTTCTCCAGAGCCCACCCAGTTCCCACACTTGCACCCCTACTGCGATGGTTGACTTTTGTGTCCATTTGACTAAGCTAAGGGAAGCTCAGATAGCTGGTAAAACATGATTTCTGGGAGTGCCCGTGAGGGTGCTTTTGGAAAAGATTAGCATTTGATTCAAGTGGAGAGACCAAGTGAAGGGGTCTGGAGGAGAGGAAGAGGAAGAGGAGAGGAAGAAATGTCTCCAGGGCATTTTAAGGAAGCTTTGCTGTGCCACCTATTGTGTAACTTTGTCCTCTGTGTCCCCAAAAGAATTTTGCTAAAGACTGATATTTATGTCTGGGCACAGTGGGTCACCCCTGTAATCCTAGAACTTTGGGATGCCAAGGCAGGAGGATAGCTTGAGGCCAGGAGTTCAAGACCAGCCTGAGCAATTTAGCAAGACCTCATCTCCACAAAACATAGAAATATTAGCTGGGTGTGGTGGTGCGCACCCGTAGTCCCACCTACTTGAGAGGCTGAGGCGGGAGGGTCATTTGAGCCCAGGAGCTTGAGGTTGCAGTGGCTACGCCACTGCACTGTAGCCAGGGCAACAGACACCCCATCTCAAAAAATAAATAAAAATAAAATAAAATAAACCTGACATTTATTTTACTGGTTTTTGTTTTTGTTTTTTTTTGAAATTAGCTTTAGATTTCTTTGGAATGTTGTGCTGGGATGGTCCTTAAGGCAGAAGCAATAGAAGTCTGTATACGTGGGATTGCTTATTCATATAGTAATTATGTGTTAGGAACCTACTGTATGTGAGGAGCCATGTTAGGAGGTGAGAAATGGAGATATTAACAGATAAGGGACAGTCCTTGTCCTCAAGGTGTTTACAGTCTACTGGTGTTGCAGACAAATATATAAACAAAAGGGAGGCAGGGAGGCTGAGGTGGGAGGATCACTTGAGCCCAGGAGTTTGAATCTAGCCTGGGCAACATAGCAAGATCTCATTTTCAAAAAAAAAAAAATTGTTCTCACCAGTGTAGGTGGGCATCAACCCATCTGTGGAAGGCCCTAGGTAGGACAAAAAGGTGGATAAAGGGCAAATTTCATCTCTGTTTGAGCTGGGCATTCACCCTGACCTTGATCTTAGACATTGATGTTTCTGGTACTCGGGCCTTCACATTTGGACTAGAACTACACTACCAGCTTTCCTGGGCCTCCATATCGCAGTTAGTAGACTGTGGGATTTCTCAGCCTCCATGATCATGTGAGCCAATCCCTTATAATAAATCTCTTTACATACATAGTCATACACCTCATAACAACATTTCAGTTAACAATGGATGGCATATATGACAGTGGTCCTATAAGATTATACCATATTTTTACCTTTTCTGTGCCTTTTCTATGTTTAAACACACAAATACTTATCAGTGTGCTGTAATTGCCTACTGGATTCAGTACAGTAACAGGCTGTACAGGTTTTTAGCCTAGGAGCAATAGTCTACACTATTAGCCTAGGTATGTAGTAGGTTGTCCCATCTAGGTTTGTGAAAGTACCTTCTATGATGTTTACACTACAACAAAATCGCCTAAGGAACCATTTCTCAGAACACATCCCCATCATTAAGTGACATAGGATTGTGTGTGTGTATATATATGTTATGTATCATTCATATATATATATATATATATGCACACATTCTATTTATTCTATTTCCCTGAGGAACCCTGACCAATATACCTACATACACAAGAGAAAGATGATTACAAATTTCCTACTCTGCACCCCCTTCTGCAAAGTCTCCGTATTTGGTTGAACTCAGAGACATTTAAAGTTTTTGCCACAGATCAGACATTATTGTAAGGGCAGCATACTGAGGTTGTGAGTCAGACTGGCAGACTCTGAAGTCCATCCCGAGAGGTCTCCACGAGGAGACTTAAGCATACTGCACATACCGTTAACTCTTCAATGCTTCTCTCAGCCTTCCGTTTCCATCCTGTGCTCACCTTCCTGTTTTGTTCCTTTGACATCACGGCCCATGAACAATTCACATCCAGTTATTTGGCATTCGAATCAGATACTTCTTTGACAGCCCAATCCTCTCTACGTCATAATCATCTTTAGTACTTTTTGTAATAATCATAAACTAAAATTAATAAAAATAATTGCTCAGAAAGAAAAGGTGAAATTTTTCTTTATGAAGGTTCTCATATAAAATTATGTCAATGAAGTTAAAATATTAAAACTAAAACATTACAGTAAAATACAGAAAAACGGTCCTTTTAGTGGGTTGAATTACGGCTCCCCAAAAGATATGCTGCATTCTTAACCCTTGATCCCAGCATCTTTGCAGATGTAATTAAGTGAAGGATCTTGAGATAAGAACACCTTAGATTAACTGGATAAGCCCTAAATCCAGTGATTTGTCCTTATAGGAAGCAGAGAAAGACACACAGGAAAGAAGGCATGGGAAGATGATGGCATACATAAGAGTGATGTCCCTACAGCCAAGGATTGCAAGCAGTTGCTGGATTCCAAGAGAAAGGCCTGGGACACATTCTTTCTCAGAGTCTCCAAAAGGAACCAACCTTGCCAACACCTTGATTTCAGACCTTTGGCCTCCAGAACTGTGAGAGAAAAGAATTCTGCTGTTTTAAGCCACCCAGTTTGTCATAATGTGTGACAGCAACCCTATGAAACTACTATAGTAATGGATTAGTACTTTTTAATTACAAAAAACTGTATTTTTTTAAAAGGGCAAAAAATGGCCAATATATTGGTTTGTTGTCACAGTAATGAATAATAGCCCAACAGTTTCTATTTTCAAGCCTTAACTTTGTAAATTTGTCAACAACTTAGCCAACATTGATCTTTACATATCTGTGTTCGATATACAATATAATCAGATTTGACCATCTAGTCACAGTAATGGTTGTAGTTGGAGAAAATCTGAAATGCAAGAATAAGCTTTTAGAGATACATTAATAATAATCCTGTCTCAAGTAAAATCCAGAAATCACTGTCTTTGCTCTCCTTTCCAGGAGCTTTCAGATTCCTCCCTCTCCCCCGGACTCCCCACATTGAAAAATTTGAAACACACGTAAAAACTCCAAGTGGTCACATCAAGAGGCAGAATTAAAGTAACTCAAGTTTCATCTTCACAATCACAGCGTTGTCACTGTTTAGTGGAAATCTACTGTTTAAACACAGGCCCATGAAGTATCAGAGGGGCAGAAGACGAACTGGACACGATGAGAGCTCGAACAGCTCTGAAGTTGTAGGGACTCATTCCAAAAGCAACGAGAGCAGCTGCGTCTGCACGGGCTGCAGGCCAACTGTGTAGTTACACAGTTCTCCAAATTAACTCCCATGTAGAGTACAGTCTTCACTGAAGGACACAGAATTCAAACATGCTAATTTTAAGCTTACACATATATTTTAAAAATTCAATGATAATTGTAGAAAATGTTTAAATCTTACACCAACAACACTTTTGGAGGGAGAAGCAATTGACGATTGCTGACATGGTTTGGACTTGCTGGCACATAGTGAGAATACAAAGCAGACCACCTTTTGGTCCAATTTTATTATAGTTTATAAATTGTCTACAAACAATGCATCCGCTTGTTGCCTGTAGCCAGGATAGACTATGCTTACTGCCCCACCTTTTGGGTGCCATGATCATGAAAGACAAGAAAAAGAAAAGGGAAGGTGTATTAGTTTTCTAGAGCTGCCATAACAAAGAGCCACACGCCGGGTGGCTTAAGCAACAGAAATCTGTTCTCTCACTGTCCTGAGGCTCTGGGTAGGATCCTTCCTTGCCTCTTCCTGGCTTGTGGTGGTACTGGCCATCCCTGGCCTCCCTCAGCTTGCAGCTGTGTCCCTCCAATCTCTGTCTCTATTGTCATCACACTCTGTGCTCTCTCTGTATGTCTCTGTGCCCAGATTTCCCTCTTCTTAAGAAGACACCAGTGATATTGGATTAGGGCCTGCCCCAAAGACCTCATCCCAGCTTGATTCTATCTGCAAAGGCCCTATGTTCAAATAAGGTCACATTCACAGGTACTGGGGGTTAGGACTTCAACCTACATTTTTGGGGGACATAACTTAACCCGTAACATGAGTTTATAACTTCTTAGTGCTTATTAACTGAAACGTTTTGCATTTTTCACTGGCAAGATCACTTGGGGTAGTTCCTCTTTGACTCTTACGTTTGAGATGATTTTAATCTCTTTTTAGGGGCACTATACTGAAGACTGTATATCCTTTTTTATTTTATAAAACAGATTTAAAAGAAAAAAAAACCTTGAATATTGATTTTTCCAAACCATTTGAAAACATGTCATAGAATTACATCTCATTTATCAACATATTTAATTTTCTCTAGAGGGTCTTCTTTTTATTCCTGTATTTTTGGAAATGCTTCTAAAATTGTTTCAACCACTTTGTTTTATGTTCATGTTCTGATTTTTTTTTAACCACACGTATTTTACCTACTTCCCTCTAAACTTTAATTTCTTGGCTAATTTCTGGTCTTTTTTTTAAATTACCAATAATCTGCCTTTTTACTTAATGGAAACTTCCTCATATATCTTTACCTTCTCCATGAAGCCTTGGGTAACTTTTAATTTTTTTTTCATCCAGCTTTTCAAAGGGTTGGGAGGTCATTTAAGGGTTGAGAGGTCATAGCCTAAATTATGAGATCTTGAAAAACTCTGACCTTTCTCCATATATAATGTTTTGTCTTTGTCCTTTTATACTTTGCTTCTCAATTTTCTTAAACACGCTGAGCATCCACATGTCCCTTTTCTATCTTCCTCCTATTTCTTTAATATAGAAGTCTTTTCCATATTGTGGTAAGTATCATATAGAAATTAGTATTATAGAGAAATTTATTCCCCTCAACTTTCCATACCATTTCCCCATTTTAGTTCTTAGTCCCTTAAGAACTAGTCTTAGTCCCTAAGAACTGGAGGGTCCCCTAGCCAGACAGGAGGTCATATTCTCCCAGCATCGCTGTCTGCCAAAAGACCTCTGACTTCATCACATAATAAAAATATTATTAATGTCATTTTATTTATGTATAATTTATACCCTGGCTACTGCGTAGAATGCTTTGGGGACTGTTCAGAGAAGTTACATATTCAACTATCCCCTTTTATTGAAACAAAAAAAGAGAGATTTTCATGGTAGAGAAGTTTATCATGTAGATTCTTATCTGAATGCCTTCGGACATTGGCTTAAATAACAATTTTGGAGGCAACGAAACATCTTTCATGTTTGTAGTTGTGGTTCAACCCCGTCACCCCCACCACCCACATGTTGAGGTGAAAATATAAAGCTACAATTAATTAAAGGCGTTTGTAGCAAGAATGACCAACTACAGCCCAGGGATGAGGTTTTTTCCACGATCTAACATGGTACAGGGTCTAAGAATGGGAAACCATGACTCTGTGTGTCCCTGCGTGGACTTCTGGTGAATTGAGGGCACTGAGGCAGCGAGGGAGCATCAACAGCAGAAGGTCTTTACCAGCCCTAGGGCTGGAGGGGCAAGGACAGGAATTCGTGTCAAAGGAGCCCAGCGAGAGCCCGAGCCTTGGAGGGGGACCGTGGTTATAGTCACCGAGCTGCTGAAGAAACAAGGAAGAAGTGCTGGGGCTGCTGCCCTCTCTTCCCACTCTCAATGTCCCGCCAGCGCCCCTCTCTGGCCAGACCCAAGCAGAAGGACAGCGGAGCCCCTCGGGTGTAGCCGCAGGCACCAGACTTCCAGGGCAGAGACAAAGCAGGGCAGAGGAGGCTAGAGAATGAATGTGGGGGACAAGTGAAGACTGGCCAGCACACTGAACTGGCTGGTTGGCAAAAACGAACAAGGCCTGACTGGCTTCCACTTTACTGGCTGTGTACAGGCGTCGTTGGACAAACGCAGATCCTTGAGCAACTGCAATTGAAATTGAATAAAATGGAATCATTTTGAACCACTCAGGTTTAATTTCACATCAGGAAATTCACATATTATTCAGGATTACTGGAAAACAAAAATAGGGATCTTCTAAAAGTCACTGGGACAGGCCAGGAGTGAGTATCCTCTTGACATGACCATTGTCATCAGTTGTGGCTATCTGATCAAAACATATTCCTGGTTACATATTCCACCACTGAAAACATCTGAACACCACCAGGCGGTTTTCAAAGTAGTGTTCTCTCGTATTATCTCACCAGATGCTCATGAAAACGGTCAGGGTGGGGAGGGGCTCAGTGGGACAGGAAGGCAGAAGGCAAGTGTTAACCTTGAACAGAAGGCAGGTCTCACTTCATACATTGTGCCCACACCCCTGCAAAGAGGGAAATTGCTCCGGTTCACACAGCTAGTGACAGGCAAAACCAAAATTACAACTAGTCTGCCTAATCCCAAGGTCCTTTCCATTATGCTATCCCGTTTTAAAGATAAGTAAATAGGCTCATAGCTACCATCTCTCCTATCAAAACTGAGCTAAGAAGAGATGGCGGCCAGAGCAGAAGCTCTCAGCAGCGCAGCCCCTATTACACTGCAGCCTGAGAAAGCTGCCAGGAAGGACACGCAGAAAGAGCAAGGCCCAGCCCAGAATAGCGAGAAGGCTCTAACTGAGAGAAGCCACTTTCCCCTTAGGCACTGACCACATCATCCTTGGGTACCACATGCACTGTGGCCGGTGTGGTGATCTCAGGCCTCAGACGCTGGTTGCTCCCTCTTTTGGGGAAGGCCATCTAGTTCACTCTGCCATCATGGTCCCAGTGGAAATCCAATGGGAGAAAGGAAAATTATAGCCCCAATTTGTACTACTCTGATGAACGGTAGGGTAAACTATGGTAATAACGATGCTGTGACATCATATACTGATATCCAAAATGAAAGAAACAGAAACAAAAAAGGGAAAACAATGGAATTTTTGATGCCAATGAAAAGTTAGCATAAGGATATGCAAAACTAAAAAGAAAAAAGTAACATTTATATGAAGACCTAAAAATAAATAAGAAGAAGAAGCCCTGAAGAATGCTTGCCACAGTGTAAATATCATGCCCTTAAATGCCACTGTCAACTTCAGAATAGATTGCCGTTGAAATGCCAGTGTGGTGAACCATTGTGTTTTCTGCTTTACAGACATTCCATACAGTAGCGAGGGGAATGTTTGTCTGTGTCTAGGAGATCTGATTCTATTGGCATCGTCGTCGAATACACAGCACATGAGAGGGGCTTTCAAATGAAACTATATTATATGTTATTCCAAATAGTGGTCTCTCTTTTTAGTATGTGTTTATTTCAAATCCTATATGATCAATGAAGAAGCTTGGGTTGGTAATTTTAAACAAAGAAGAACTACTATCAAACACATTAGGAAGGATCTGATTCCACTCTTCTTCCCAGTAGTAATCAATATTTTAAAACCAAGGGCTCCTTCATTTTTTATACTCACTAGTGCCTCATAGGAAGAGGAAATAATAGCTGAATTTTTCAAAATAATATATTGCATTTTTGGAAGTGAGAATTGCTTTATATTTACAAAATAAAAGCAGAACTAAAATCCTAGAGATCTGTACGGTTTTCTATTAAATAGAATAGGAAGGGGGACTTAAATAGGAAATGTGTTAATTGGGAAATTTCCAGGGAGTCTTAGAGTTTGAGGGGGCAACTTTCAACCTCTCTGTGAGCTAAAGGGGCTCATTTGAGCAGCGGGTGGAGGGGGAGAGTTATGCTGTTTGTAAATGCAAAGGAAGCACCATACACCATAAAACACTAATTTTCATCAGTGGGTCCCCATGTGGTGTGTGCGTGTGTGTAGACAATTCATTATTATCATCACTATATATAACGCCCGTCAGTCTGAGCTGGAAAAGAACAGCTGTCTCCCACGAAACAATGTGCCTCTGAGGAGTCCCTGAGCAAGTCTCAACGCAAGGCGCGGCAATCAAGACTGATTAAAAGGATAACATTTAACAGCAGCAGAGGCAAAGCTAAAGCAGGAGCAGGAGGGAGGAATCCTCACACCCCAAATCATACTGGCATCATCCATAGGTGTTACCAAGCCCTGTAATCATACTGATGTCTGTTTACAGTCATGATCACTTATTTTAATGAGGGAACTAAAAAGCTCTTTGTTATACCACATATCTGATTATGCAGGTACAAATCATGTTGTGTTCCTGGTACACGAAGCATAATGTTCATCTTCCCACAGCTGTGTCTAGTACAAACATAGCAGGCGTTAAGAACTCAGAATATTGACGTCCTCTTTAAACTCATCCCCTTAGGAGGTTATAGCTTTACTCCAATGATGCTCTCTACACACTTTGGCACCCTCTTTGCGAGGAGTTTTTATCTTTCTCTCTCCCTCTCTCTCTCCCTCTCTCTCTCTCTCTCACACACACACACACACACACACACACACATGCACACACTCACATACACACCTGCATGCTAGAGCCAGCTGATTGCAGTATGATCATTCGAGATTATTCGTGTGATTACTTTTCATTAAATGTCTATTATCCAAGTTTGTAATATACAACGGGATGATCCAAGCCCATTGTCATTATCCAATAGTAGTTTATCCCTTTTTCTGTGATAATAAACCCTCTGATATTTAGCTAGTATATAGTACATGACCACAGAGAATAGGACAAACTTTTTCACTTTCTATATAGGTAGCAAGACTCAGTCATATGACCAGATTTACTGAAGAACAAACCAAAATCCTACCTAATAGAGTTGTTTCAAATAATTGAATCTATCCTCACAGTAAAACAGCCTGACACTATGACTACAAATATTCCAAAGGAAGTATGTGAAGCCTTTTCCAAAGAGGAGCTTCAGGAAATGTCCTGAACCATTGGACTGTGTTATCTGTCCGGCATGCATGTGAAAAGAACAAGTAATCCTATGGAAAGGCACATGTTGGTGTGTGTTTAAAAAGAATCTTTGAACTACTTTTTAATTATATAGGTAGTGACACCTCTGAGCCAATGTAGACCAACAGTGTCGTGCATGTCTGATCACACCTGTATGAGAATGCCTATTATCAATAGGTGAGGTAGGTAGGCATTCAAGTCACCTGCACTGGACTGAGAAGGAGACTAAGGCCCTACAGTTTCAGAACTTTCTTCATTATCACATACATTTTCTTTACAGTTCCTTTTAGAAAATATCATGCTCCAAGGCGGTGCTAAACCCACTCAAAGGCAAGCACTCTCTCTCTACCTTCCTGTAAATGATGATGATTGTTTGTATCTTCTTTGGATCCTCTGTTCAATCAATTGAAAATGGAACTTCAGTTTCCAATAGGCGTTTACTACTTGGAAATCTGGGGAGTCCCAGCAGCAGGGCTGCTATGATGGGGTCTCCAGTGGACAGGCCTGCTCAGGTGTTGCCAGGCAGCATCTGTTCTAACATCATGCCATGATAGGTGTCCTTCTGCAGCAGTGGTTGGGTAGTGTGAGTACCTCCCCTGACTACAGTTGCCCATAAGACTTTATTCCTGTCCTAGCTGCTGGAAACATGGAGCTAGTGACAAGCCTGCAGATGAATGTTTCCCTCCTACCCAGCCGGCTAGATAAGATGACTATCAGGCAAAGTCCGTGGAAAAATAATCTGCCAAACCAGGGGTACAGCAGGACCATAATCGAAAAGAAGTAGCCCTTCCAAGGTAGAGATAACCTTGGAGAAGAAAGGTAGAAGTTCACATTAGAGAAAAAGACTCAGTGAGGAAGAGAGACAGCAAATTAAAAGCTAGGACAGAGAGATGGACTCGGAAAGTTGGCTGCAAACACCTCCAGGTCAGGCTGTTCTGGATCCAGTGAGGAGCACTCGAGGCCACACAAAGACGGCACGGAAACTGTGTCATGGCAGGAGGGATAGTCAGACCTCCAGCGGGGTCTATCTAAGGCACTTTCCCATTCTTTGTCTTCTCAATTAATGCTGAAGGTCCTTCCTTTATCCTAGGGCAGCTCAGACACTCACTGACATCCTCTAGCAGGGGAGACCCAGGAAAACACTACCCCAGCTGGTGAGAGGTGTTTGCTTGTATTTTGTAATTCTAGACATTTTATTCATTTTTGTTTATTTATTTGTGGGTATCATGAAAACTCGGTCTAACTCCTAGATGTTTTTTGTTGTTGTTTATACTTTTTAGAGTGGAAACCTTCAAAAATACACAAACGTAGAGAAAATAACTTGATAAATTTCTTGTTCCAGCAATTTTGTTTCATCCATAACCATCACCGTCACCCCGAGAGCCTCGGATTATTTTAAGGCAAATCTGAGGCAATCATATAACTTTATACAGAAATATTTCAGTGTATCTGTCTAAAAAGCAATAACTAGAAAGTGAGTTTGAGCTGACAATGAGGAGACTATTTCTCTTATTCTTTGCAAAAAGTGTAGTTTGGATCCTACTCCACAAAAAGACGAGTTATTAATGTGCTTCCCTCCTTTGGTCACTTTTTCTGTCTCCAGAATAAATTCAATAATGATAAATTACTTAACTTTCCTCCCATCTACCCTGGAAATTCTACCAGTTGTTCAAATGAAGTCAGAAAGTAACAGTGCTATATTGGGTCCTTTTAAAAAATATACTGATGTTGCAATTTTTTAAAAAGGTAAATTCTCACGTTGTATAAATGAGAGTTTCAATGTCAGTATTATCCAGACCCTTTCTCATGACTTCTAGGTCCCAGGATGAATCTCCGTTAGTCTGTTAGTCCTTCCTACATATAGCTTACAGGGTCATGGGTCTCGGATGCCATGCTTGCTATGTCACTACTGCCTCTCAAGAACCTACTGGCTCCCCAGTACCTAATCATCTCCTCCCTGACTGTTTTATGCAAAAATCTCCACCAGCCATGACTTTTATTCTTCCCCATTCACATCTCCACTTCTCCTTTCCAATCAGGCCAGGCTGTTAATTGCAATCGCCACACAGTTTGTCCTTCCTTTGCCATTGAACAACTTTTCCCCTGCAATGCAATTTTCTTCTGTGGGAGCAATTTTTCCTGTCTAAATGCCATTGTTCCCATTTGGGTGCAATTTTTCCCTTTTGGATGAGGTCAAATAGTGAAACAAAAAAAAATGTTAGCTTATTTTTTCTTTTAAATAAGGGATATCACCGGCCACGTGTTATGTGAAATGTGATTTGACACATAAATTATATGAAACTGTACAGTGATAATTTATGGTGTGATGGAGTGTTATGAGAAAATAGGTCTTAGACTCATCCATTTATTCAGTAAGTACCTACTGAGCATCAATTATGCTCCAAACATTGAGGTCTCATTCTGGGTCCTAAGGATATATCAGTAAACAAAATAGACTAAGTCCATACATACAGGTAACTAAAATTCTAGAAGAGGATACTGAACATAAACAAGTAATGTCAGGTCCCAATAAGTGCTATGAGTCAAAATAAACCAAAATTTAAAAAAAACCAATGTATGGGGTGACCATTTGTCTACTTGTTAGCTAAGATGGTCAGGAAGGTAACACTGGAAAAGAGACCTAAGTAATCTTTAAGAACAAGCTCTTCAAAGCCTAGGGAAAGGGACCACAAAGTACAAATCCCTGAGCCAGAAATGACCTGGGTGTATGTAGATATCAGCAGGAAAACCAGCATAGGTGGACAGGAGAAGGCAAAGAGTAAGGATGGCAGGTGATGAGGGCAGCAAGAGGGGCAGGGGCCAGATCATGGGGGGCTCACGGGCCATATTCAGATGTTTGGACTTTATTCTACGTGTGATAGAAAGCTATGGATTAGGTTGGAAAAAATCTGACTGACTTTTTAAAGATTCATTCTGTGGGAGTTCTGGCCATGATGAGTTGGGCTAGATAGCTAAAGGAGGAGGTGATAAGAATTGGAGTTGGAGTCACATATATTTTCCAGGTCTACCCAACAAGCTTTGCTAATGGATTATAAATGGCATATGAGGGAAAATAAGGAATCGGAAGTCAAATCCTAAGTGTTTCACATGAATTATTGGAGGGAGAGTGGTTTGGGGAAGATGGGATCGAAAGTCTGGGTTGAAAATGTTAAGTTGGAGACACCGTCCAGACCTCAAGGAGATGTTGATGAGGCTGCTGGCATGAGAGTGCGGAGGTCAGGGCAGCGCTCAGTGAGAGGTAAAAATTCCCGGACGGCACCAGGTAGGGGTATTTAAAGCTATGAGATTTGATGAGATCAGCTGGAGATAAGAGGTTTGAGAACTGAGCTGTGGGACACTCCAGCATTAAGAGGAAGGGAGAGACAGTGGATCTTGGGAGAGACAGTGGATCTTTGGAGAGAGCAAAACGGAAGGACCCAACGAGGTAAGTGGAAAACAAGGAGAAAGTTGAGTCACAGACGGCAAACGAAGAAAGTGTTTCAAGAAGAGAGTGCTGTGTCCAAGGTGCTGAATGTTCAAGTGAATGGGGATGGAGAAGTTTACACTGGATCTGGCCAGATGGACGAAGTCATTGGTGACTTTAACAAGAGGATTTTCAGTGGTGCAGTGAGTGAATAGAGGATAGAAGCCTAAATAAAAGAGATTAAAAGGAAATTAGAAGAGAGGAATTAGAGGTTGCAAATGTAAATAACTCCTTAAAGGAATTTTGCTTAAAAGGTAACCAGAGGACGGGCGCGGTGACTCAAGCCTGTAATCTTAGCACTGTGGGAGGCTGAGGCGGAGGATTGCTTGATCTCAGGAGTTCAAGACCAGCCTGAGCAAGAGTGAGATCCTGTCTCTACTGAAAATGGAAAAATTAGCCGAGCGTGGTGGTATGGGCTTTTAGTCTCAGCCACCCTGGAGGCTGAGGCAAGAGGATGGCCAGAGCCCAGGAGTTTGAGGTTGCAGTGAGCTATGATGACATCACTGCACTCTACCCAGGCCAACAGAGCAAGACTCGGTCTCAAAAAAAAAAAAAAAGGTAAGCAGAGAAATGAGGTAGTTGCTAGAGGAGATTCTCAGGTCAAGGGAGGATTTTTCCTTGACCTTGCAATACATTGTAGCCTTTCTGTTTGCTGAGGAGAGGGATCCACGGGAGAAGTAGCAATTGGTAAGGTAGGGAAGTAAGGCAATAGTTGTAGGAGTAAAATCCTCAAGTCAGTGAGGCAGGACAGAGCCCGAGCACAGGAAGAGAAGTTGGCCTGAGACACAGCAGTCTCCATCCTGTCAACAGAACATGCAGAATAATAGCAGGATTTAGATGCTGTTAGACTTATAGATTTGCTGTAGCAAAATGAGGCTGTTCTCCTCTGATTGCTTCTATTTTCTAACCGAAATGAGGAATGAGATAATCATTTTGAGAAGAGAGGCGCAAATGTCAACAGCTGTCTCAGAGAATGGGAGAAGCCCCTGAATAGGGAAATGCGGTATATTTCAAGGCAATTCTGAGGTCCCACTTGAGATTCTCATGGTCATATGTTTTCTCCAGCCACAGTCAGCTGTTCTGGTGCAGGTGTGCAATGAACAGGTCAAGAGTTGCGTCTAACTAGAGATGGGGTGTTACCGGTCATACACAATGGAGCAGGGTGAAGGATTGAGGCTATTTGTAAGAGAGTTAGAGTAGGTAGAATAGAGACAGAATAGGAATGGGTAGAATGGTGTATACAGGTACACATCTGTAGGGTGGTCTACAGATAGCATGAATAGAATAAGAAAGTATGGACAGTGGAGGGATGAGGGAGGTCTTCATTGATGTAAGAATTCTTGGACTGGGAGTTCTAGGGTCAAAAGACTAGGAAGTTAGGAGGTAGTGTCTAGGCACAGGACCCTTGAAATTAGGATGATGATGGTGTTCAGTTACTAGTTATGACAAGACCTAGAATATAATCGTTCTCTAGAGCTGAGCTGTATATTAATAATACTGTAGCCACCAGCCTCATGTGGCTATTTAGGACTTAAATATAGCAGGTTCAAACCGAGATATGCTGCAAGTGTAAATACACATTAAGTTTCAAAGATTTCATATGAAAAAATGTAAAACATATCATTAATACTTATGTATTTATCACATGTTGAAATGATGATATTTTGGATATATTGAGTCAAAAATTGCCAGTAAAATTTGTTTTAGTTGTCTCTTTTTACTTTTTGTTTTTGAGAGACAGAGTCTTGCTCTGTTGCCCAGGCTGGAGTGCAGTGGCACAGTGGCATGATCATGGCTCACCACAGCGTCAAACTCCTGGCCTCAAAGGATTCCTCTGCCTCAGCCTCCCAAGTAGCTAGGACCGGAGGTGAGTGCCACCACAGCCCGTTTCTATTTACTTTTTCAATGTGGCTACTGTGACATTTAAAATTGCACGCATGGCTTGTATTTGTGGCTCACGTTCTATTTCCTTTGTACTACACTGAAGTGTGGTTGTGAAGGGGTTGGGGAAAAGATCTCTGGAAGTAAGGCCAAGGTAGTGAGATGCCAGAGTGTTGGGTGGATCACATACATGAATGTTGAGGTCACCAGGAGCAGTGCTGGAGAAAAAGACCATGAACCAGGGAATAAAAATCTTAATGAAGGAGGATGTGCCCGGGATGTCTATATCTTGGTGGATGGCTATGACCAGGAAAGGTAGCAGATGATGGATTCTGATGAGGGGTTTAGGGATTTTGAAGGAGAAGAGAGGAGAGACATTGTCTACATTTAAGAATAAGGAAAAAAAGGTCTTCTACATCTTCTCCAAGCCATGTGGTACATGGTGTGCACAAGAAAAACAATATCATATGAGTAGTTTATAGGGAATCAGGGTTCTTATGGAATGAGTATCAGTTGGATCAAGAAGCTGAGGCAGACAGTTAATACCAGTGGGTGACAGATGCAGGACTGTATGATTGGTCAGATTTGAGGGTGTATGGGCATCAGTGTCCTGGGAAGGATGGATGACCTGGGACACTTAGATGTCTGGTGGCTTATAATGCATGATAATTAGACCTGATGCTCTCATAAAGTTCATAGATGATCTGGTCTACTTCTCAGCTCTGGGCTGGGGCTTGGCATTTACATGATTGACAGAGGGGGGGTATCAGTGTGTGCTCTTACCATGAATACAAGCAGCTCACAGAGCAGCTGAGGGCAAATGCATTGAGTATTTTTATGAACTACCTCTGGCCCCCACGCTGTATTTTAGAAAGTGTTGTTTAGGTTGTTTCTTACATATTTGCTTGTATAGTGGGTTGATTAGTATTCTTCCAAAATTCATATACACCTAGAACCTCATAATGTGACCTTATTTGGAAATAGGGTATTTGCAGATATAATTAGTTAAGGATTCCGAGATGATTTCATCCTGGGTTTAGGGTGTGCCTAATCCAATGACTAAGTGTCCTTATAAGAGGAGAGGACACAGAGACGCAAAGAGAAGAAGGCAATGTGAAGACGGAGGCAGAGATTGGAGTGACGACACATCTACAGCCCAGGGAATGCCAGGGATTGCCGACTGCCGGCAGCCACGAGAAGCTAAGAGAAGCATGGGATGGTTCCTTCCTCAGAACTTCCAGAAGGAATCGACCCTGCTGACACCTTGATTTTTGACTTCTGGCCTTCTGAGCTCTGAAAGAATAAATTTCTGTTGTTTTAAGCCCCCACTTATTACTGCAGCCCTAGGAAATTAATACTCTTGATAAAAAGTTTGCTGGGGAAAGGAACCAGGGTTTCAGAGTTGTATTCTATCTGAGAGTCACCCATGATGCTGGGCATGTGTTCGGCAATTTATAAATGTATTTTGATTAACCCAATCACTTCTCAAGTCTGTGAGTGCAAAATTTCTCAGACCCTTATTCTGTCCATATAAAGAAAATTTCAGAAAGCCATTTTAACCATTTTCCTACTCTAATAGGCCTTATGTGAGTGACATAAAAGTTGAGCAACGTTGTTTCAACCGTCTGCGCACACTGAGATAAATCCATCCCTCAATTCACCCCCATTTCTCCCCATTAGTGTTTGCAGAGCTGGGAAACCTGCATGTATTTTTCTAAATGGCTGTTCCATTGAGGTCAAGTGCTCTTATTACTTTGAGAAAAGTGAGGTTAGGAATTCCGTTAAAGTTCTGAAAAATGTTAACCTCCATCCACCCAAGCATTTCTACAAAGTGCATTTGTATTTTGGAATAGGAGAGTAGAACACCGCCATGGTGGTGCCATTAGTGTGGTATTGACACAGTCATTTTCTACCAAATGACCTCCTGAATCTCACTTTCTGGATGTGGGAAATGGCAGCAGCTGTAGGTTGACAGCTGGACTATGTTCTTTTGAATTAAAGTGATGCTTTTTACCAAAACGACATTGTTCACTAATAGGCCTTTAGTGTTATGCACAAATTATTTCAAAGATTTTTTTTCAACAGCTATCAACCCCCATTCTCTCCCGTTGCAGAAAGGCACAGAAGGAAATATAGCATACTCTTGTAGGTGGGAAGGGAAGGTCTGGAGAGACTCAGTCATTGTTTAGCCCAAAAAGGCTTTGGATTTAAAAGGCTGGATGATTAAACAGGAGCGAGACAAAGGCTGTTTCAGCACTCGACAGGGGCAAAAATTGGGGTGAAGGAAAAGACTGTATCCTTCTTCCAGCCTCATCCAAGCATGAGCATGGATACATCTCTCCATCTTAGCGAGCCCCCAGCGGCTGTCCTCTGGTTGGCATTTTTCACTTTGAGGACCAAGGGGAAAGTGAAAAGAAGGGAAAGGTAATAGAATCAGGGAAAAATAGGAGCAAAATGTGGTGGGGGAGGGCTACAAAGAGGAGATGGGAGATTTACTTTTGCTCAGAATAATGCAATATAATAAAAGTTGCCAAGAGAAAACAGCACAGAGTTGGTTTTTGCCTCCCCTCCCTGTCTCCACCACACCGTGAGCATCATGGGTGGATGGGCAGCTGGACGGGGCTGGAGGAAGGATCTGCACGTGATGCTGATTAAATAGACTTTAAGATATATTCATTTCTCTTCCGTGTCTAGCCTTTTCCACACATTTCTCTACTTCTATATATATTAAGTAATGACTTTTTCTAAACAAACATTTGCCCAGTAAAAAGAGACATAGTCCTTCAGTCTTATAAGCTGTTGAAAATATATACTTAATCAAATGATGATACTATTGCTTAAAATGTATGTTGAGCTCCTTTCATGAAATTATTTTCAAACCTTATGTCAAATTTTTTAGAAACTATTTAGTGGAGATAAAACTTTAACCTTTGAGTATGGATGTACTTCCTGGATTCTGGATAGAGTCAGAAGTCACTCAGAACAACAGAGTATGAGGTAAGTAATCAGATACGGTGACGTCATTTTTGTACAAAAAGTAAGTTGATAGAAAATATATCATAATCTAATGGAAAATGCCCACTGTTGGCATAACTACTTTGGAAAACAATCAGTCAATTTCTAGTAGAGTGGAGGATACACAGACCTCTGCTGGATGGCAGTCCTAGGGAATTCACTTTTGCCTATCCAAGGAGATAAGTGCAAGGAACAATGTGTAGCATTGTTTACAATGGTGAAAGGTATAGCTACACAATAGAATCCTACAGTAGCCAAAGCCACAGGTATCAACATGGATGACTCTAAAATACATAGTTTTTATCAACAGAAAATAATGTTTCAGATGGATATATACAGTATGATTCAGTTTTTATGAAGTTTTAAAATCTGCAAAGCAACTATAAATTGTTTACGCATACATACGTACTAATAAAAATATAAAAACATGTATGGGTATGGTGAAAACAAACTTAGGATAGTACTTAACTGGAGAGGAGTATTCACTATATCCATCAGGTTTAATTTCTTAAGGAAAGGAAAACCTGAGCAAATATGGAAAAACAGTATTATTTGACAAACTGATGAGAATCTGAGTGCTCATTACATTACAACCTACATTTTTCTAATTGTTTGACATATTTTTGAGGGAAAAATAAGGTGATCAGTGAGATACTTGTTTGAGTCAACACAATCAGATACTTTCAAATTTCTGACTAAAAACCGTTCTTGCTGGAATAAATTCTGCAAAATCAATGACACAATAGCAATACAATAAGTCGATGTTTTCCTCACTTGCTACTAGTTAAGTGTATTTTCAGGTTTTAGATATCTTGGAATTCTGTAGAATAGACTTTGACATTTTTTTTCCAAGTCATTTTGGGAGCCTCCTGGTCAGATACTGTTTTCTTGCAGAAGAACAGTACAAACACAGATTTTCAATATCTTTTAAAAATTAACAATGATGCCAACATCATTTGTCAGCAACTTTCCTTAACTTAGTCTTCCAAACTGAGTTTAGTCTACTAGAGTCTTAAACACTTTACAGTTCATGCCTGAGTCACGTGAATGTCACCCTTACAAGGTTCTCACTGCATCTTTGGGTAGTTAAACCATTCATTCATTCATTCAACAAATACTGATATTTGCTGAGCAACTACCATACACCAGGCACTAAACAGAATAGATAAAAAAGACAAACAAAACCTCTGCCTTCACTAAGCTTATGATCTAGTAGGAGATATCAGACAATAATTTTTTTTAAAATAATTAAAATATAAAGTATTTTACATTGTGGTAAATCCATGGAGACTAAAAAAGAGAAGAAACAGAAAGGGAAAACTGGGAGCTGTAAGAGAGGAAAGAGACTCCTTGGTAGGGACTCCCCTAATCACTAGTAACCTACCTCTTACGTGACTTTTCACATCTATAGTTCGGGGGGACGGACCTAGGATGTTCTCTATGCAAGTAGAAGTTTTGTAGAACTTTAAAAGAAGAATTTAATTTTATGAAAAGCTCTATTTTCTTTCTTTCTCCTTTCCCTCCTTCCTTTCTTTCTTTCTTCCTTCCTTTCTACCTTCTTTCCTTCCCTTTTATTCCTCTGGGATAAAAAGTCTCCAGAATTTTAAAGTCCCATACTGGAAAACTTGGTAAAATTAGGGAAATATATTTGGACCAAATTTGGTTCATAAAACAGAGAAATTTGCCTTCAAATTATATCACCTTTAGGGAATGACTTTTGTTTTGTTCAAAAGCTACAACCTACAAACAAATGTAAAATATCACAGGGTAAATATGCTGACCAGTAGAATTCCTAATAATTCAAAAATATTCAAAGAATATTGAATTGGACATGTCAGAGAAGAACAACACACTACCTAATCAGATATTCTGTTGATTAGAAGAAATATGCTTTGCCTGATTCTCGTGAGAAGGTGAAAGCCTCTGTGTTTGCACTTGGCCAATTATAGAAGTCTATTTGGGTGAAAACATAAATACTAAGTCATTTCCCCCAGACAATTCTATTACATGGTTGAAAGCATGTGGTTGCTTCCCTCTATTGTCAATTTTACATCTACTGACGTCTCTTACTTTTCCCACTACTGTCTTCAAAGTGAGAAAGAAGAATGTGCTCCATTTCATTCGCATGCAAATTAAGAATCAAAGAATAAGAAATCTTTTCTTGTCCAGGTTCACAGTGATCAACTCTCTTTGGCAATTACACAGGTTACTACAATGAGAAATGCAAAAATCTAGGGACGCACTAAGGCTTAATTACTCTCTATACTTACTCTGATCCCTTCTCAGCAGCCTACATCTCTGCCTTAATTCATGGCTAATAGAGGTCAGAGTCAGGGTTAATAGCCTGCAGCTCAACATTCATTAAGTCATTCACTGATCATTAAAACATCCTGGAAAAGCTTTGTGTTGAAGATTTAATAGCAGCAATATATGGAGACTTGCCGTTCTCAAATACTAATAATGTTCTTTATGACAGTGAGGAAGTGTGTGCATCCAACAACTAACGTTAATCTTGACTACCAATGCTGTTCTCTCAAAGTGAATTCAAAAATAAAATTTTTAAGAAAACTTTCAGAGAGATGAGATTACTTTCATCAGGACTCTCATCATCATCAGAACCCAAGTGTCACAATCTGGGATCAGTAAGTTCTCAGGGTGCTGATAGAGCCTTCTGTGGGAAACTGCCCTGGAACTGGCCCGGAAGATTCTTCTGATCAAGGTACTTTATTCCAATCCGTTGTGTTGACACTAATTGAGCACCTATCATGGGATGGCCCTGGATTTAGGACACAGAAGTAAACAAAATAGCTATGATTTTGCAGAATCATATCTACATTCTAGCCACCTGGAAAAATTCCCTGGGCTGCATTAGACTGTAAAGTCTGGAGGACGGTCAAAGAGTCATGTGAGATCTATATGCACCATCAAGGATGGGTCTCAAACACATTACAGACGTTTTGTGTGTATAGCTACCTGTATAACTTTAAGAATATAAAACAGTACTATAAATTGTCTCTTAATGCATATATGGGTTTTTAAAATATACTTTTTAAAGGATGGGAGGATTCATACTTAATAACGGTTATCTCCAAGTTGGGATGGGAAGAAGGAGGGACAAAGGAGTCACGGACAGGAATTAGGGTGGTCAAGGGAGCCTCATTTGCAGGGCTCCAGACTATTTATTATCACATCTAGGAAGCAAGAACACATTTGTTGTGTTCCTGCCCCAAATAAACTGAATCTAGTTATCAGGAAACATCAAAAAAAAATTGGGAGACAATCTGCAAAATAACTGGCCTGTACTATTCAAGACTGCCAAGGTCACGAAAGACAAAGGGCTGCTGAGGACCTAACTAACAAGACATGACAGCTAAAAGCGATGGGTGATGCTGGAGGGGAATCTGAGCCAGAAACAAAAATAGCTACAGATGATGTTATTGGGACAATTGGAAAATGTTAAATGGACAGGGACTTAAATAACCGCATTGCCTCAATGTTACAGTTCCTGGTTTTGGTAACTGTTCTTGCTCATAGGGAACACATACGAAGTATTTATGAATAAACTAAAACTAGAACTTATCCTCCAATGGTTCAAGAAATAATTGACAAAAAGAGAGAGAGAGAGAGAGAGAGAGAGAGAGAGAACGATTTTGAGTAGGGCAGACTACAAGCTAGAAATTCAGGTAAAAGCTGATGTTGCAGTCTTGAGTTGGAAACTCACTGGGCAGGCCACGCAGGCAGGAAACCCACAGAGGATTTCTATGTTACAGTCTTCAGGCAAAATTTCTTCTTCCCCAGGAAACCTCAATTTTCACTCTTGAGGTCTTTAACTGATTGGATGAGACCACCCATACTATAGGGAATAATCTGCTTTA